>PVJO010007480.1:0-81517 GCA_004026905.1 Hystrix cristata
AAAAAAAAAAAAAAAAAAAAAAAGTTTCCTCTGTAACCTGAGTATTACTAACACCAACTGTCATTTACTGAGGACCAATATGTCTGAATTTCGATCAGTAGGATTATACGCATGAGCTCACTTATTTATCCTACAACCCTTCACAGTAGACGTCACGACCCCTATCAATGATGAAAAAACACAGATTCAGACAATACAAGCAACTCTTCCCATATCATCTAATTACAAAGTGGTGGTCCTGGACAAAAAAGCTCTGCTCTCTGTCACTGTTGGGAGTGCCACAGAATGACCAGTCCAGAGGTGCACAGGGCAAGACAGTGGTCACTGGTCCCGTGTTACTGATCATCTTGTATGAAGCAAATATGACTTAAGGATATCTTGTTTTTTTTAAGACAAGGTCTTGCTTTGTAGTCCAGGCTGGTCTCAAATTTGCAGTGGTCCTCCTGCCTCAGCCTCCCTGAGTACTGGGACCTCAAGTGTGGGCCACCATGTCCGCCTACTTAGGGATAGTTCCTATTAAGCCAGGCATGGTGGTGCATGCCTGTAATCCCAGCACTTGGGAGGCCGAGGCAGGAAGATCATTGTCAGTTCGGGACAGCCTGGGCTACAAAGTGAGTTCAAACCCACTATTACGGAGTGAGACCCTGTCTCAAAAAAACAAAACAAAAATTTAACATTTAAACCAAAAATCTGAAACTTCATTCAGTTAATTGCAAACTTTAGAATATTTACCCTCAATGGATGAGTAGGTTTTCTTTTTTTTTTTTTTTTTTGGATGAGTAGGTTTTCCACTTTTAATTTTATACAGTGAAAAATCAAGTATATCTCATCAAAATTTAGTGTCTAATGAATATTGAAGAATTAGGATGATGAATGTAATTATCTTGGTTTTTGTCCCCCTTCCCCGCGCACAGTTCTGGGGATTCAAATTGAGTTACATTCGCAGCTCTTTTTTTATTTTGAGACAGGGTCTCACTAAGCCGCTAAATTGTACAGGCTGGGCCTGGCAATTCTCTTACCTCAGCCTCCCAGAGCACTGGGATTACAGGTCACCATGCCCAGCTATCGTAATTTTTTGCCCAAGTATTAGGGATTGAATTTAGGAGAACTCTACCATCAAGCTTTATCCACAGACCTTTTATTTTGAGACAGAGTCCTTCTACGGTGCCCACATGAGCCTTGAACTTGCAATTCTCCTGCCTCAGCTTCCTGGGTAATTCTCATTATAGGCATGTGCCACCACACTCAGCTCTAGTAACTGTTTTCGACAATGCCTGAAGTTAAGATCCTCTGTCTCTGTAGAGAACTCTGCATATCACGGGCGCCATATTCTCCCCACTGTCACACTGGGGATGGAAGCCAGGTTCTCACGCACAGTAGGCCAGAGCTCTACCCCTGAACTGGGCAAGCCCCGCCCCATATCCCCTTGTGCTACCAACGCTCACCAGCACCTAGCACAGAGCCCGACTCACCACAGGCAGGCACCCGGTAGCTGACACGACAGACAACAGAGATCCTTTCTCAACACTGTCTACGCATACCTGGATAATGGTGAAGTAACTTCATTACAAAATACAAGCTCGTGTCCAGTCCATGTATTGTAACTAGGTTGAGACCCAAGGGTGGGAGGAACTTGTCTTCTTTCCTGCCCTCGCCCACCACTCCCGGCTCCTCTGTACTTCAGAGACCATTTCCCACAGCCTCCATCTGTGAACGCTCAATGCACATTATGGTCTGTGCCTAGATGTCCCCCCAAAGCCTCATGTGGTCACAGGTGGGCTTTTTCAGAGGTGGCTGAATCTA
Organism: Hystrix cristata; assembly: GCA_004026905.1. Lineage (NCBI taxonomy): Eukaryota > Metazoa > Chordata > Mammalia > Rodentia > Hystricidae > Hystrix > Hystrix cristata. The sequence goes on from PVJO010007480.1 coordinate 1,804, forward strand.
GAGTGTGTGACGCTGGGAGTAAGGGCATGTGATTACTAAATCAGTCCACTGATTGGTTTGGCACCGCCCTAATCCTGGCAGCCTGGATAAGATGTAAGTGGCAGAAAGAAGCTGCTCAGGCCTCTCGCTTACCTGCTCACTTCTGCCTATCATGCCACCCTGCCTTGAAGCCAGTCAACTATGAACTGAAATCTCTATGAAGACTTAATGAGATTTAATGAGACGCTCTCTCATTAAGACTTAATCACTTAATGAGACTTAATGAGACCCTCTCCCAAAATAAAAAAGCACCAAAAGGGGCTGGGAATGAAGCTCATTTCAAAGGCCCTGGCTTCAATGTTCTGTACTGCCCAACAAAAACCAACAAAACCCCTCATAACTTTATGCACTAGGTGGCTAAACACATTCTACACGCCACTGTGAGCCCATGTCTACAACTGAATACTGTTGGTTTATGTAACGAGGATGGCCCCAATGTGGCAGGCGAAACCAGACTTGAGATACTGGGGTGCAGATTCTGACCCTTTTACCCAATCGCCATACCTCAGACACTTCACAACCCTACAGCTCCTTCAGCAAAGGACTGACCCTGCACCACCTCAATCTACACTACAAATCTTGCTCAAGCCTTCACCAGAAACCTGAAGTCATTCACTAGAGTGACCACACAACAAGGGACATGAAGTACCCAGATGGCCTTGAGATGACAAGAAATCTTGGTGACTCTGGCCCACCAGTCAAACCAGAGGTTTACTAGAGTAAAGTGATAGACTGAATTAAAGTAAATTAAATCAAGAACTAAAGGCAAAGAGGGGCTGGGGATTTAGCTCAGTGGTTAAAGTGCTTGCCTTGCAAACACAAGGACCCAAGTTCGATCCCCAGCACCAAAAGAAAAAAACAACAAAACAACAACAACAAGAACTAAAGGCAAAGAAATCCTAACAATCGAAACTAGTTAGTCCTCACTGTGAATTTAAACTAGCTTGATTTGAAAATGCAAACAAACCAAAGCTGTTTCTTATAAATGGCTGTAATTTAGAGAGAGAGACGGAGAGACACAGAGAGAGAGAGAGAGAGAGAGAGAGAGAGAGAGAGAGAGAGAGAGAGAGAGCGTGAGAGGGAGCGAGAGAGCGACCAAGCATGCACCTGCATGCTGGGTATGGTGGTGCACACCTATAATCCTAGCTCTCAAGAGGCTGAGGCAGGACTGCCATGAGTTCAAGGCCAGTCTCAACTGTATACCAAGACCCTATTTCAAAAAACAAACAAAAGAAATACAAAGTTATCCAATCAGAAACCTTCAACTAGGGTTATATATCTAGGGACTTCCAAGCAGAATCAAACAAACCAGGCAACTGTATAACTGTAACCAATCACATGTATTCTCTGCTTTCCATCCGTGTTCACCCTATAACAGCATTCCTCTTGCCTTCCCTTACCAGAGCCCCCAAACCACTTCTGACGTGGAGGTGCTCAATTCATGAACTGTTGTTGGGAAAAATAAACTGTATAATTTTATGATGCCCCAGTTTACCTTTTAACAAGTCAGTTCAATTCATAGAAGGCCTAATGAACAACAGACCTGCCCTACAGTTACTCTCCTACTTCCTAATTGGAATTTAGACATTAGTGGCCAATTGGCAGAATTTCTTAAATTGGCTCTCTGACCCAGAAGATGAAGGCTTTTGTGACAGAAAGAGGTACAGGGAGGAAATCCCCACCCCCTTACATAATAAACCAGAAGTAACAGAACATGCATGAAAGAATAAACACTGTCTTAGTGACTTTCCTGTCATAATACTCAACACCACAATCTCCTATGTGTCCAGTGATGAGAAAGTGACTAAGACAGATTTTGGTCCTGAGATTAGGGTTGTTGCTGTGACTATACCTGACCATGTGCTTTAGAAGCTCTTGGAAGTGGTTTGTGGGAGGAGTTTGGAAAGGTTTGCAGGTGCTGGAGAAGACTTAGAATACTGTAAGCGAAGCTTGATAGGAGATTCTGGTCAAAGCTCAGAAGACCAGAATGATGATAAAAATGCGGACAGTAAAGACCAGGCTCAGGAGGCTTCAGCTGGGAATAAAGACACCATTGGGAGTTTGACTAGAGCCCATGTATGTATGCCCTGGTAGAAAATGTCTTCATTTTGCCTTTGTCCTGAGACTTTTTGAGAGACTGAAATTAAAGGTGATAGACTAATCAATATGGTGGAAGACATTTCAAAGCAGCTTAATGTTCAGGATGTTGTATGAGTACTGCTCACGGGTTTCAGCCAGCTTTATAGTGAAAATCAGAAGCAAATATGAGAGTTAAAGGACATGAAAAGTTTTCAGTTTCAACAGAAAGGAAGCAGCTGCAAAATTGGGTCCATGGAGAGTGTGGATGTTGAAACAATCTGTACGAAAATGAAGCCAAGGGGCTGGGGATTTAGCTCAGTGGTTAGAGTGCTTGCCTTGTAAGCACAAGAACCAAAAAAAAAAAAAAAATTTAAAAAAAAAATGAAGCCAAGTACTTTTTATCAGGACAACAGGAAAGATGGCTTGAGGGTATGTCAGGAGTCAGCAAGAACCCACCCTCCACAAGCTCAAGGGTATAAAACTGTAAAGCTTTCATTTGAAAGACAGGCCTACGCCCCCTGCTTCAGAAGGGCTGAATAGAGAATTGATTCCCTGGGACTTGTTTCACAGTGCTCAGCCATCTGGGCATTCACAGGCCTCTACTGCCATGGTCTAATGGGGCCTGGCTACTGCTTGAGCTGGTGGCAGACCTTGACATTATCCATTTGGTGCTAGTTTTTCAGGGAAGCAGAATGTAAGAGTTATGTGGTCATGGAGGCTTCCACATAGATTTCAGGAGGCCTGGGAGGCCAGGCAGCATGCCCAAGAAGGTAGTGGTTTAAACTGTGACAGTTAAGCTAAAAGTACACTGGAGATACTCTTGCCACAACTTGCCCCCAGGTGCTGGGTACAGAACTACGTGATTTAATGTTTGTTGGATTTCAGTCTTTCTTTGCTCCTATTCCTTTTTATCCCCTTATTTCTCCCTTCTGGAATGGGAATGTTTACCCTGTGCCATTACATGTTGGCAGTATTCAACTTTCTTTTCAATTTTTATAGGTGCTCACAGCTAAGAGTTTGCCTTGAGTCTCAGAGGAGACTTTGGACTTGCACTTTCCAGCAGTGCTGAAACTGTTAGGACTTTGCTGATCACATGTATTTTGCATAAAGAGATGGATATGAGTCTTTTGGTGACCAGGGGCAGAATGTTATAGTTTAGATCTGTATCTCTCCACAAAGGCTCTGTGTTCAGAGGCTGGGCTTTTTGGAAGGTGATTAGATCACAGGGGCACTACATTCCTAAGTGGATGAATACCCCAATGAATTAATAGCTGAGTGTGCTGTTATGAGATAGAGACTGGTTGGAAGAGCAGGTCAGTGGGGGCATTTACCTGAATGGGTCTATCTCCTTCCCTAACCCATCCCCGTGCTCTCTGCTTCCTGGACCCCATGACATAAGCAGTTTACATTCACCAGACCCTGCTATCATTCTATCCTGACTTAGAGCCAGCCAAGTATGGACTGAACCCTCTAAAAATCCTGAGCCAAAATAAATCTCTCCTCTTTTGAGTTGTAGTTGTCAGGTATTGTGTCCAGTGACAGAAAAATGACTAAGAAAAATACAACAAAAGCAAAATGAATACCAACCTCAAACACTTCAAATAATAAGGAATCATAACACTTAACTCATCCCAATTTAATTCACCATGTTGACCAGTACAGAAGTCACCTGAATCTTGAAAACTGACTATATGTTAGTCAGCCTTCTGGTGCTGTGACAAAATACTTGAGATAACCAATTTGTAGAGAAGAAAGATTTATTTTGGCTTCAGAGATTTTGGCCCATGGTCAACTGGTCCAGTTTTTTTTTTTTTCAGGCCTATAGCAAAGCAGTACATCAGGGTGGAAGCATATACAGAGTCCACCAAAAAAAAATGTACACACACTTCTGCAGTTTGTCATACTAATAAATGTCTGGAAGCTAATGGCCACCACTTTGAGGACTTCTTGTATTTATATAGGCCAAAGGTAACATGTATTAATCTCATGATGTCTCAATAAATCTAGTATTAAAACATTTATACAAGTTTTTCTTTTCCTGATGTATACATTTTTTTGGCAGATGGTAGTGGAGGAAAGCTGCTCACTTCATGGTTGCTAAGAAGCAAAGAGAGCAGAGAGGGGCAGAGGTCTCAACATTTTCTTACAGGCCACCTCCTCCTCCAGCTTGAACTGCACAGTAAGACCCTGTCTCAAAAAACAGCAGCAGCAGCAACAACAACAACAACAACAATAACAAACTATACTTCATCCAATCTACCAGCCAAAACAGGAGTATAACACTTGAGGGACCTTCTGGATTTTTGCTTTTGTGGGTTTTTTGTTTGTTTTTTGAGACAGGGTCTCACTATGTAGTTCAGACTGGCCTTGAACTCACTATGTAACCCAGGTTGGCCTTGAACTCATAGTGATCCTCCTGCCCCAGCCTCCCAAGTGCTGGGATTACAGGCACATGCCACCATGTCTGCCATCCTTTTGAATTTTGGATGCAACATTTTCAAGACTTGAATGTGCTTTAACACTTCTACACAGTTACCTATACGGCTTTCAGTTTCAAGTGAAGACTACAGCAAGTCAAGGGTGAAGCACAAGTTTCTCAAACGCTTGGTCTAAATTACCCAGCAGACCCAATAATATTTTTCTTTTCTTTTCTTTTCTTTTCTTTTTTTTTTTTGGTGCTGGGGATCAAACTCAGGCCCTTGTGCTTGCAAGGCATGCACTTTAACCACTGAGCTAAATCCCCAGCCCCCAATAATACTTGAAGTGTCTGTGGACAGTATGCTTTTAGAAGTCTCCGGCAAGTACCCATAGGAGAAGCACAGTACAGCCTTTTGGTACCCTGGGAAAATCTAGGCCTACTTTTCAAATTAAATTAAATTTTATTTTTGTAGTGCTGGGGATTGAACGCAGGGTCTTGCACATGATAGGAAACACTCTACTACTGAGCTACATACAACCCCAGCCCCTATGCCCATTTTTTGTTTTGTTTGGTGCCAGGAATTGAACTCCAGCCCCTGTGATTGCTAGGCAAGCATTCTAACCAGTGAGCTAAAACCCCAGCCCCTCTATGCCCTTTTTTGAAGGTAACTATTCTGCTATTTATACCGGTTGTAGCTTACCACCAGTATGTGTTAGAATAACCATGAACATGAAGTAATTAAAGCAAAACGGGGTAATTTGAGATAATGTGGCCAAAAAGCATAAAGTACTTACAATCAGTCCTTATCAAAGTTTACAAACTTTTTCTCTGGAGCCCATTACAAGTTTATAGAAAAATAGCAAGAACTGAAGGAATATTTAAATATTCCATGAAAATGCAATAAAGAAATACCAAAATACATGACTTTCTCAAGAAATGTGATCTTCAAAAGTCAATAAAATAGGGGCTGCAGGTGTATCTCAGTGGTAAACCACATGCTCAGCATGCATGAAGCCTAGATCTCATTCCTAGCACCATAAAAAAGAAAGAGAAATAGAGACAGAGAGAAACAACAGAGACGGCTCTAAACTAAGACATAAATGACAGCAATATATAAGCCATGAATGATTCTTAGATACAAAACCACATGAAGCATATAGAGGAATAATGCACAGAATTACAAGGCCTCACAAAGTAGATGTTAGCTGATATTAATATTTTTAATCTTCTCAGGTGAAATAATACTCTGGTTCAGTAGGACATCTTTAGGAGGTGTATTACACAGTAGTCAAAGAGAAAGATTCATGTGTGCACTTTATGCTCAACTTACACACAAATGATGGTACACCGCTAAATGTATTTTATTACCTGTAAAATGACAAATGTGCACAATGCTGAAAATGAGTAAATCTGTGTATCCCTATAATTCTAACACTCTGGGAGGCTGAGACAGGTAGTTTGTAAGTGCCAACCCAGCCTGGGCAATTTAGCAAGCTAGTGAGATCCTGTCTCAAAATTTAAACAAAAATGGATGGTGGTGGTAGCTGGAGATGTGGTTCAGTGTGAAGCCCTGAGTTAAATCCCTAGCACAAACAAACAAACGAAATATATATATAAATCTATTTTACTTAAGGTGGTACTCACTTAAAAGATTAATTCTATTGGGTATTTCTTGTACCAGATGGTTCAACTTTAATTTTTCAAAAAAAAAAAATAGGAAAAAATACACTTGATTCAAATCTTACACACAAATGATGTTAGTAACGAATATCAATTATTCTGGTACCACTGTAGTAAAACCTCCATCCTGTCTTCCAGGAGGCCTGTTCTGAGGCCCTGTGGGGCTTTACAGGTGTAGGAACCCCAGATTAGGAGGACAGCTGAACACTTATTTTCTCCAGTAGAAAGAGTAGCAGCTACATCATTCCACCTACATACAGAAATATTAATGCCCTGGACGCCCAGAATGGACTTTACCTTTCTACTGGAATATTGTTTATCAAAAGAAAAGGAAGTCACTGGGCACAGTGGTGCACACCTCTCATCTCAATGGTCCGGGAGGCTGAAGCAGGAGGATGGCAATTTGGAGCCCAGCCTGGGCAATTCAGTGAGACCTTGTCTCAAAAAATAAAAAGGGGCCGAGGTGTAGCCCAGTGCGAAGGCGCTGCGTTCAGTCGCCGGTGCCACGAAATAGTAAGAAGAAAAGAAAAGGAAGAGGCGGCCTTCTTGGACCAACTTCCACACAGCGCTCACCTGAACTCTGCGGAATAGACAAATCTGTGAGGAGAAAAGGCGCTGGGGCTGGAGGCCACGTTACGGTACGGCGGAAACTCCTTTCCTTCTGGAACAGAATCGGAGAGGTTGCTTAGAGCACAGCGGCGGCAGCGTCCGAGGCCGCGCCCTGCAGGACCAGGCGGCCCGCGGCGCAGACCCCGGCCGGCCGCGCCGGAGACACGCACTCGCCCTCGCCCACCCCGGGACGCCCGCCCCTCGCACCAGGAGAGGTGGGGTCAAAAGAACTGGGGGGGGGGGCAGACCCACCATGAGGAAGGCGACTCGACGGGCACCAAGCGACCAGCGCTGAAAGGGACAACGGCGACCCGCTGGCGTCACTTCCGCTTCCGGCGGCGCGGAGCCCGCGGGATTTGAAGCTCAGCCACGTCCGAGCCCGTCAGCTACAGAATTCCAGTGTCTTCCACCTGGTGCAGTCGCTCTTGCGGGGACTCAGAGCCGGGGCGGGCGGCAGAAAGGGCGCAGAGCCCCAGGCTGGGGGGACAGCCTGGCTTTGTGGGCGGGGCCTGGGCGGGCCACGCCCACGAGTGTGGACCGGGTGGGCGGGGCCGCGTGGGCCCAGCAGGGGGCTCGCTGCAGCTTCTCTACCTGACTCCGCCCGCGTGCCTAGACTCTGACATGGGTTCTTCCCTGAACGCATGGCCTATCTCTTCTAGTCAGTCTTTCTGTACATAGCCGTCAGTGCTCCCCACTTTCATGTTGAGACAGAGTGTCCCTAAATTACCCGGGCTGCCCTCCAACCCGCGATCCTGCTGCCTCAATCTCCCCAGTAGCTGGGATTACAGGTGTGCACCACCGTCCCCGGCTGTTATTGGCCCCTATTTCGTTTAATTTATCTGAACACCATGCTGAACTCTTAGTAGTTGATTTCTTTGCATTTTCAGTGTAAGCAGATTTGCTACAAATCTTGATTTGTGTTTCTTCAACTATGCATGGTATTGCTGTTTTTATGATCTTGTCACATGGCTGGGACACCTGTATGACGCTCCAAAATAGCAGAGATTACCAGGTATTCCCCCAATCATTTATTTTAAAATGTCGCATAACCCCAGTAAGGATGCCAAAAGATTTTTTATGGACTTCAGCACACTGGTACTAAAATTCATATGGAAGAGCAAACATTTGGTGATAATAACCAAGAAAACACTGAAAAGGAAAACCGGTGATGACCTGCAGACGTGAAAAGAGGCTGTAGATCCACTGTAATTAACACTGTATGGTGCTGCCACATTAACAGGAATCTACCAAGTGAAATATCTCCAAACAGACTTAATAACATAAGGAAATTTGGTTCATAAATATGATCTATCAAATCCATGGCACAAAGATGCAATTTGGAATGAAGGGTACTAAAAAGAAAAAAAAAGATGTGACCACCAGGAAGCAGTAACCCACAAGCTTTCTTGGGGCAGCACTTTAGCAGACTAGAATTAGGGGAACTCTGTACACAGGACAAGAATGCCGTGCCCAGTGTGGACTATTTTAGGGCAGTGGTTATTGTGACTGGTGAAATTAGCTGGGCCTACAAGAGTGAAGTTTACCCATTTTCCACTATTTTATAACTTCTTTTTCCTCTTGTTGTGGTACTGGAAATTGAATCCAGGAAGTGCTTAGCTACCTCCCAGCCCTTTTTATTTTCAGACGAGGTGTCTTTAGTTATTTTTCTCATTGCCGAGACAAAGTACCCAATACCCACAAGTGAAAGGAAGACAGGTTTAGTTTGGCTCACAGTTTTTAGAGGTTTTGGGCCATAGTCAGCTGGCTCCAAGGCAGGGTGGCATAGCAGAGGAAAATAGTCCATGGCAGGGCAGGCAGGACTCAGCAAAGCAGCGGCAGCGGCAGCGGCGGCAGCGGCAGCAGCAGCGAGCCTGCCTTTCCCTTTTATCCCATCCAGGCTAAAATCCAGGCTACAAAACACCCACACCCAGGGTGGGGCTCCTGTTTTCAGTAAATCCATTCAGCCACTCCCAGAACTGTGCTAATTCAATCACTGGACTAATTTAGTACCACACCCCGCCTAATCCCAGTATCACACACCCTAGATCTAGCCAACTCTGGAATGCCCCATCTATGAACATTTGAACCTTTGAGGGGGGACATCAAGATATAAGCCACAACACAGGGTCTTGCTAAACTACCCAGGGCTGTGTCAAACTTACCATCCTCCTGCCTCAGCTTCTGGAGTAGCTGGGTTTACAGGTACCTGCCACCACGCCCTGCATGTATTAGGCACTAAAAAGAGAATATAGGGAGCCCAATGTTCAAATTTAGTAAAAATATATGTATTTATATTTAAATGTTACCCATATGTATATTTAATTACCTTGAGTTTTAACTCTCTGTGCCGAGGGGTTTGTTTTTAAATCACTGTCATGTGTTTTTGACCTGTCATTAGGTCAGTACATAATATTTAAAGTTTCTCTCCCTTGAGCTCCTGGCCGCTGAAAGTGCCCGTATTCTCTGCCCCTCACTCTGTTTTATTTTCGTTTATTTGTTGTAGGTTTCCGAGGGCTAAAGTCTGTGCCTTTAGTTGCTACAAGAAAAGGAGAAGAGGGAACAAGGGCCAGGTGCTTCTTGGCAATGTCTTCCTGACACACCTCCATGTTGGGATAATCATCACCCATATCCTTTACTTATTCTTTTAAGCAAAATCTTCTAAAATGGATTGTTATCTCTAGGAGGTTGAAATTCTTTCCCCTCTCTTTGGATTTTCTTGTTTGTTTTTTGGGGATTGAATCCGGGGCCTCACACATGCTAAGCAAGTGCTCTACCTCTGTGCTACATCCCCAGCCCATTTTATTTTATTATTTTGAGACAGGACCTTGCCACGCTAACCAGGCTGGCTTTGAACGGGTGATCCTCCTGCTTCAGCCTCCCAAGCACTAGGATGACCGGTGTGTGCCACTGTGCCAGGCCAAAGGATTTATTGCATGCCTAAGTCCTAAAGAGGGAGGCACACTGTGACATGTAGCGGGTCAGGCTGTGCTGTAAAAGGATCTGAATAGCAGACCATCCAACGAGGTAGGTAGCTGAGAGAGTGAGGACAGAGGGCCAGTGCCCTTACTGGGCATGTGTGTGGAGAATAAATGCAGAGATTCCATTGATGATTCAATCAGATGTCACAGGAGACGGCAAGGAAGAAAATGTGGGTGGGGATCCCCTAAGTCATATTGATGCACCTGATCACTGGAGTGGGGTCCTCACAGACTGTGAGAATATTCTGACGTCCAGAAAATGTGATAACTAAAACAACAACAATAAACTCAGGAAAATGAGAGCATGAAACTTGGAATGAGGACTTGTAGTTGGATCCAGATGCAACTCAATCTTAAACCCCTAAGACACTCTGAACCTCCCCTACCAGATAGGTAGTTTGCCCTTTGGTCTCTGCATTCCTCTGCTGGAAAACCCTGTGGTAATCTGTCCTGGGGCAGTTACCCTGGAAAGGAATACTGTTCAAGATCCACCACGGTCACCTGCTGTTGCCGCTAGCGGCAGAACTTGTGCAGAATCCAGGGGCACAGGTGTACAGCATCAGACAAGAAAAGGGCTCCCACAAGATCATTCCCACTGTGGTGATACGCCTCAGAGGGACACCAAGGACCATGCATGAGAAAGGATTCTAAGGGTGTGAGACTGAGGTGGTGGGACCAGCACTAGATAGGGCCAAGTTCGTTGACGTGGGTCCCAACAAGACATTCCGGATTTTGTGTCCTGGCTCATGGACCCGGAAGTGACCAACAGCTCAGTTGTTTGGACAACTGGAACTTAGGCACAGTGGTGATCTACAGTGAATGAGCTCACGTGGCAGAGTTTCCGTGGCGTAGTGTGAAGGAAGGAGTCCTAGAGACGTAGAAATGTTGCACTGCATTTGTCATTTGTGGTCTGCACTGCCCCCTTTCCCAACACATGGTGAGGATGCAGAAGGGAGTACTCTCTTCACAAAGGCACTTGGGAATAGATTAGAGGGGGAGTCCCCATATCTTTGGAAAGCTCCGTGCTTACACTCCTTCGTATGCCAGCTACGACTGCAGGCTGGACCACCCCAGAGATGAACCCTGCAATTCCAGCGGCGATGACAAGGAGCTGTAGTAGTAGAAAGCAAGTGAGAATTTCTTAATCATCAAGACAGGAAGCCCACATCGAGCTGCGAGGGGCAGATGGAACATGCCAGGCAGGAGAGCCGTTTGCTGAACTACAGATCTGATCAGTGGTGGCAGAATGACCACAGTATCCCCGAGAATGCAGTCAGTTAGGGAGACAAATAGACAGTCCTTAAAGAAATGCCCGTGACTGTATTCCAATAAAATTTTATTTACACATGGTTTCAGTGCTGGACTTGTCTCCTGTGTCATAGTTCTCCAACACAAATACTAGAATACTGTGTTTTGTTTTGTTTTTGTTTTGTTTTACTGCAAATTGAACCTGAGGGCCTCACAGAGTTACCAACTCAGCCCTTTCAATTTTTAAAATTAATGTTGGTACATTTTAGATATGCATAATAATAACACTCATCATAGGGAGTTTGTACCTGTTCATGAAATTTTTTTTTTTTGTGGTGCTGGGGATCGAACTCAGGCCCTTGTGCTTGCAAAGCAAGCACTCTAATCACTGAGCTAAATCCCCAGCCCCCTGAAATTTTTATTTGGAGAGAGTCTCCATAAATTGTGCAGGCTACCCTCCAACTCGCAATCCTCCTGCCTCAGCCTCCCGAGTAGCTCGGATTACAGACATCCGCCACCACACCTTGAGAATATTACTTGTTGTAGGTAACAGATGTCTCCAATCTGGTGAACAAATTTGACATGAACCATCGAAGTGAAGAATCACCACCTCTTACCCAATTTTCAGACCTATTAACTTAGCACTTGGGCTTGTGCAGAAAGAACATGGAATGTAGAAAATTACCACAGACTGTCATAAATGTATGCTAATTCTCCCACTGTGAAAACATAGTCTGCAGAGGCCTAATGCTTTCAATTCCTTTGTATTTCACTTACAAGGGAGAGGCTGGAGATGGAGGGCCAACTAAATAAACATTTCCAGTCGCTCTTAGTTCTGCACTCACACCACTCTGTAGAACCTGCAGATTTTGGAGACGGCAGGTACCACGTTGGCCTGTGCTTTTGACCCATCTACCGTCTCCTAGACTTCCGGTTTCAACTGGGACCACAGCAAGAGGGTGCCGCATACCAAGCTCAGCTCTCAGCGCAAGCTTCTCAGTGTGAATGATCCACAAGACACTACGATGCTCGTGGTGTCAGCGGCTGGCAGGCACAGCCCTGCATGCCTGTAATCCCAGTTACTTGGAACTGGGCAACTTAATGAGACGCTGTCTCAAAATTAAAAAGAGAAAGAAAAGAAACAGAGTTGATGATGTAGCTCAGTAATAGAGCACCCCCGGGCTAGATCCTGAGTAACATACACATAAACACAAATAGGATGACATTAGAAGCTTCTAGCAAGCACTGATATGAGTATCACTGCACAGACCTTTATTTTTACTTATTTTTGGTTTTGTTTTTTTGAGACACGGTCTCACCGTGTAGTGCAGGCTGGCCTTGAGTTTACTGTGTATCTTAGGGTGGCCCTGAACTTGTGGCGATCCTCCCGCCTCTGCCTCCCGAGTGCTGGGATTACAGGCTTGCATACCCAGATACCACAGACCTCTAGTACTTTGTATATTTATTTGTGCGATACGTTACCCAGGCTGGCCTCGAACTTGTGGTCCTCTTGCCTCGGCCTCCTGAGTACCTGGACTTACAGGCAAGTGCCAGTGCTCGTAGCTTCTCTAGTACTTTAGAAGAAATCTATGCCTTGTTGTGCTGGAAAGTATTCTACTTTTGAGGAATAGGTTATGACTGGTGTACAATAGAGACTGTACAAATAACCTGGGGCATCAAGTCACTAAGTGGCCTGACTGTCCCCGTTTTGAAGTACATGTTGTCTGCTCTACCAAATCCTAAATTTGGGCCCAGGCAGCAGCAATCTGTCATCAAAGGGAAATAGCATAGAAGACACTGATCAATCTCAGGGAGCTCCAGTGTGTGGGCGTGAGTTGCATGAGCAAGGACCGAGTCTCTGCACAATCATGTCGCACTGTTTGCCCTCCCTCCATCCACGCCTGTGGCCTCTAGAGTTTTCCTTATGACCAGATGACACAAAAAGCCTGGTTTACAGCCGGGTGTGATGGTGCACGCTTGTAATCCCAGCACTTAGGAGGCTGAGGCAGGAGGATATCAGTGAGTTTGAGGCCAGCCTGGACTACACAGTGAGACATTGCCTTGAAAACATAAAAAATGAAAATAAAAGGCCCGGTTTGCAGCTGTCGATTCTATGCTATGCCTGTAGAACCAGAAAGTGGCAAACAAAAGCACTCTGCCCTCATTGAAGGGTGACCACAGAGACAGTGCAGAAGGAAACCTTCCCAGTGGTAAAACAGCGAGCAGCGTATTTTGCTGCCCACCCTACATGGGAGACGGACAGATGGACGCATGCCCACTGGTTCATCAGCACCTTCCTGCGGTTTGGCTGGAAGGTCAAAGATGTGGAAGGAACATGAATGGCGAGGAGGGAGTCTGGGCTGGCACCTAAGATGGACCTCATAAGGCTGGCACGGTGGTGCGCACACCTGTGATCCCAGCACTCTGGGAGGCTGAGGCAGGAGGATTGCAAGTTTGAGCCCAGGCTGGACAGCTTAGTGGGACTCTCTCTCAGAAAAATAAAAAAGGGCTGGGGATGGTGAAGGTATTTTTGTCTGAGGTGAATGCCCAGCAAAAGTGAACCATCAGAAATAAGACTATTGCTTTGACTTTTACCTGAAACACCCCCAAAAGGCTCACTGCATTGAAGGCATCGCTGCCAGCTGGTGGGCTTTGACAAAGTGATTGGATCGTGAGGGCTCTCACATCAAGTGGATTAACCCACTGTCAAGTTCCTGGCCCAGCAGGCTCATTAGGAAGTGGGGCCTCACCGGATAAGGCAGGTGACTGGGGAGCGGCATTGGAGGGTGCATCTCGTTCCCAGCCCCTTCTCCAACCTTTGCCCCTCTCTTCTTCCTGGAGGCCATGAGGTGAGCAGCTCCACTCCACCATGCCGGGGTGCCGGATGACCCGAGACAGTGGAACCACAGCCGACTATGGACCAAACCCTGTGAAAGAGTGAGCCAAAATAAATCTTTCCTCTTTGAAATTGTTTATGTCAGGGATTTTGTCAAAGCGCCAGAAAGCTGACTAACACAGCTATTTGTATTCAGACGGACAAAATCAAACATTCCATAGACACCCACTACTTTCTCCAGCCACCCGAGGGCTTAGGCAAGGGCCTGTGGGTAAGAGGCCATGGTGACAGGGTGAAGGCTACGCATGGTGTTATGGTTTACATCTAGATGTCCCCCAAGAGCTTCATACACACCATTGAAAGGTGACTGGATTATGGCAGCAGAGATGACTCACTGTGAGGAGGTAGGGCCTGGTTCGATGAGACAGTCACTGGAGTATGACTTGAAAGGCATCGCTCCTTCCTTAGTTTGTCTCTTCTCTCTCTCCTTCCTGTCTGCCATGGAGTGAGTGGCTGTCCTCCACCCAGACCCCTCCGCCCGGCTACTTTGCCCTGGAGCCGGCCAACTATGGACTGAAACCTCTAAAAAATGTGAGCCAGAATAAACCTTTACTCCTTTAAATTGTGAGGGGCAGGTATTGTGTCCCAGTGATGAGAAAGTGGTTAAGATACATGGTGTCAAAATTAACAGTTGTGTGAATCTGAATAAGAAACGCCCAGTAGCCAGGTGCAGTACATGAACCTATAATCCCAAAGCTCAGGAGCCAGAGGCAAGAGGATCAAAGCAAGTTCGAGGCCAGCCTGGACTACACAGTGAGTTCAAGGCCAGTCTAAACTACATGATGAGACCCTGTCTCAAAACAACAACAACAGGAAAAGCCCAGCAGATGGGTTTAACATACTTCTGGGTATGTCTGGATGATGGACTTACTGAAGAGGGAAGACCCGCCCTGGGTGTGGGTGGCACCAACCAATAGGCTTGTAACCTGGATGGAACAAAAAGGGAAAGAAGGAAGTCTTGCTTCTGCTTCTTCAGAGGAGCTTCAGTTTTCGCCTTAGCCTTTGGACGTCCATCTCCAGGCTTCCAGTGCATACTCTTCGGCCTTCCAACCCAGAACCTTTGGTTTCCAACTCCTGTGGGACTTCGCATTGAGCTGCGGGTCTTCATCTGTTGACCGAATCCTCCAGCTCTCCAGCAAGCAGATGGTCCTTTTGGTTCTTCCACCCTGGACTCTGCGGGTGGTCCTTGTAATCCTACCTTGTAAGTCCTTTACACGTGGGATCAACAGCGTGGGCTTCCCCCTACCAAGGCTGGCCCAGCTGACCGCACTGCTGTGTGCCTAATCTAGCCAGAGTGAAAAACCACATCCAGTGTCCAAATGGCAGGCTTTCTTAGGAGGACAGGTACACTGAGCCTCTTCTAGTGGGGCGGGGGCGGTGTGTGTGTGTGGCAAAAACTCATCCCGGAAAAATAAAAATAAAGGCATCCTCATGGGAATAGAACGTGTTCTAGATGTGGATTTCCCTTTCCACTAGCTATCCTTCTGCGGGCAGTAACACCCATGGATTCACCAAGTGCTACATCTATCCATAGGCATGGGATTCAAGCAGCCTCGTTTCTACTCAAGGAACTTATTTCAGAGGAAAGAAGTGCAATCTTGGGAATATGCCCTTTCAACAAATTGTTTTTGTGTTTTTTTTTTTTTCAGTGCTGGGCTAGAACCTGGGGCCTTGCACATACTAGGCAAGTACTCTGTCACTAAGCTACATCTCCAGCTGTATTCATCACTTTCCTGTCACTGGGACAAAATACCCAACACCTGCAGTTTAAGGGAGGACAGGTTTATTTGGGTTACAGTTTCCAGGGGGTTCAGTCCAGAATCTGCCCATGCCAAGGCAGGAATGGCACAGCAGAAGGGCACAGTGCAGGAAAGGTGCTTACTGCATGGCACCCAGGAAGCTGAGAGAAGTTAGGGGCTAAGGACAAGAGAACACCTTCCAGGTTGCGCCCCCAGTGACCACCTCCAGCCAGCCCCCACCTCCTAAGAGCACATTTCAGCTACGAACTTGTCAGTGGATGAACCCCCCATGACCCAATCACATGAGACTTTGGAGGGACACTTTACACCTAAACTATAACTCCGGTCCTACAATCAGCTGTTCTTACCACACACTTCTGTCACTCAACTTCTACATGAAATCCTTTCTTGGACATCCAGCTACAGGGTCAACTGGGAGACAACTCATGGGGGGCCTCACAGTGCAATGTGTATGCTTTGAAGCAAAGTACCTTTCACAGTACTAGATCCCCACAGTAAACGCTTGAGCCTAGGAATTGAGGGGTGAAGTCAAATTGGCTCCTGAGAATATTTTTCTTCCAACCCCAGCAACTTAGAGAGCTACAGGTTTGGAGATCTTAGATCCTAATGAGATGAGGGCGTGATATTAAATCTGCTGCTGGACTGATACAGCCCAATAACTGAAAGGAAACTGGGGGGATGCCATACACTTAACCCAAAAGGCATGGAGTCCAGGCCCTACAAGTAATTACGTGCTGCAGAGAAAGTGTGATGGGAAAGTGACAACAGCAAACAGGTTGGCCTGTGGAGGGCCCCCTGGGATGGGGCTTTGGGGTACGCCACTAGGTACAGAACCCATAGCTGCTCAGACTCTGCTGAGGGCCAGGGAAGGAATTAGTCACTAACGTGGTAACCCATGTCTTAGTTCGTTTTCTGTGGCTATACCCAATTACCACAGGCTGGGTAATTCATAAAGAGTGAAGATTTGTTCATTCATGACTCCGGAGGCTGGAATGTCCACAGTCAGGGGGCAGCATTTGGTCAAGAGGCAGCTTCTTGCTGGTAAGGACTCTCTCTGCAGAGTCCTAAGACAGGACGTGACGTCACACGATGAGAAAAAGAAGGCTTGCCAGCTGCGAGCTTTATTCCTCTTCCTTAAAAGGTACCCATGCAGCCAGATGCAGTGGTGCATGGCAGTAATCTCAGCACTTGGTAGGCTGAGGCAGGAGGATTGCAAGTTCAAGTGCCACCTGGGCAACTTAGTGAGACCATGTCTCAATTTAAAAATGTAAAAGTGGCTGGGGATTTAGCTCAGTGATTAGAGTGCTTGCCTTGCAAGCACAAGGGCCTGAGTTCGATCCCCGGCACCACAAAAAAAAAAAAAAAAAAAAAAATGTAAAAGGAAAAAAAAATTTAAAAAATAAAAATGTAAAAGGGCAGCCATGCATGCTGGTGCACACCTGTAATCCCAGCACTTAGGAGGCTGAGGCAGGAGGATGCCTGCAAGTTCAAGGCCAGCCTTGGCTACATAGTGAGTTCAAATCCAGCCGGAACTACATAGCAAGACCCTGTCTCAAAAAACAAAAACAAAAAAATAAAATAAATAAGTAAATAATAAATAAAAAGGACCAGGGATGTAGCTCAGTGATAGAGTGCTTCTGGGTTTGATCCCCAGTACAAAAAAAAAAAGAAAATCAGGAATGAGTTGGGTGCAGTGACATGCCTGTGATCCCGGGGTTTAGGAGGCCGAGGCAGGAAGATCTGGAGTTCAAAGCCATCCTGAGCAACATAGGGAGTTCAAGTCAGCTCGACATATGTAACAGTTCCCTATGTCAAAAAACAAAACCAAACCGGAGGAAAAAGAAACAAACTGGAAGGATAGTAGTCTTGCATATTTTCTGCCTGCCGTATGTGTGTACTATCTTGTGTGTTCATTTACATAAACTCACAGTGACTTCCATCTCCTTCCTCTTCCTGTTTTACACTCGAGTTCTGGTAAGTTGACTTCATAATTCAGCTTTCAGGTAACAATATGGAGAATGTGACTCAAACTTGAGGAAATATTCGTATGACCTGTGAACCTTCTGTCCCAGGGTACATGCGGATGCTAAGTACCCAGAGCTTGGACCATGCCAGTCATCCATTTATTGAAGTCATCTCGGCTTCAATACAACCTTCAGCGCCAGCTTGGGGGTAATAGTAGCTCTCCTCGCTAAGCTTAAGCTCAGGCAGTACAGGAGGCACTGTAGGGTCCCTGGAGGAGGAGGGAATTCTCTTGTTGGGTCCAGCTTGTGCACAGGGGATCAGCAGTGTGGGGCAGGGAACCACGTGGTGCCCTGCCTGTGCCGTGTGCCCAGAACACAGTCCCGGGTGGCCTGGAAGCGCTGGCCAGGGCGCCTGCGTCCTGTGGCCTCCTCACACGGGCATCCGAGATTGAAAGGACTTGAACTAGGAGAGGGACCCGGAGTACCTGTGCCAACCAGCTCGATGGATTCTCTCCTCTCTCCCTCCTGACACAGGCCCCGTGCATTCTGGTGTCACGCTGCATGTTGGCACAACTCTGCGTCCACCCACTACAAGCCTGTGCCCTCGGAGCTTTGCTTCCTGCGGTCCTTGAGATGCGACTGTCTCAGGCCGTGACTGAAACAACACACAAGTTTGCCACCATCTGCCAAGTGTGGTGGTGCCCACCTATAATCTCAGCACTCTGGGAGGCAGAGGCTGAGCCCAGCCTGGGCAACTTAGTGACTTAGCAAGACCCTGTTTCAAAATTAAAAAATATATATTTTTAAGGAGCTGGGGACATAACTCAGCGCAAAGGCCCTGGGCTCAAAATCCCAGCAACAGAAAACAAGATGCCGCCGTGTAGCTGCTTAGGCCGCAGTTCCTGTGTGCCAGGTGTGCTGTTAGACTTTCCCCAAAGCAGAGACCATGAATCAAGGCTTCCTGCATCTTGCATGGCCCCAAAACTCTCTGCACTGTCCCATCAACGATAATGCCTCATATTTTTCCCCCAGGGCCGGGGATTGAAACAGGGTCTTATGCATGCTAGGCAAGTGCTCTACCACTGAGCTACATCCCCAGCCCTACCTTGTGGTATTTACCCCCTTGGGTCATCATCTTCCTGTCAGTGGCCACAAGACCTGACTTGTTTCTACACAACGGAATATGAAAAACATGAAGGGATTTTGCATGTGTAATTAGGACCACCAGTCAGTTAGTAGAATATCCTAATTCAGGATTAAGTTACACAGGATCTTGATTTTCCTTTTGTAAAAAAGAGTTACAAGGTGTGGTGCTGCACACCTGTAATATCAGAACTAGAGAGGCTGAGGCAGGAGGACTGCTGTGAATTCGAGGCCAGCCTGAACTATATAGCAAGACCCTGTCTCAAAAAACAAACAAAATGCATTAAAACTAAATCAGTGCCTTATTTTTCTCCAGAATAGTCTATGAACGAGTTTCTTAAAAAGGTGATTCAGAAACTGCCAAATGGTACAATACCTGTGCAAGGGAAAAAAAATTTCATGTATAACAAAATTAAAAATGCATTTTTACTTTTACCTAGACATCCTACCTTAAAAGCTCACCCTGAAAATAAACTACAAACGTTAAAAATATAGAGAGATGTTTATTCACTGGAGGTTACTCATGAATGCTCAAACAATAAGGAAGGTTGTTGGGAGACAGGATGTTCTGAATATCGGGATATCGACTTACAAATCACTTTATTGTGTGTGTTTGTTTTTTGAGACGGGGTCTCACGATGTAGCCCAGGCTGGCTTCAAATTCGCAGCGATCCTCCTGCCTCAGCCTCCTGAGTGCAGGGATGAAAACAGCTGAAAGCAGCTTCACTTCTTGTTTTGTCTTCTGCGGTGCTGGGGGTGGAACACAGGGCCTCACAGATGCCGGGCGAGCACTCGCCCCTGAGCTGCACGCCAGCCTATAAATCACCTTCTTGTCCCCAAGCAAAAATCTATTTAAAACAGTGCTCCGACAATCATTACCTCAAGCAAGTATCACTAACGAGAGGCCAATATGAAAGTCTGTCTTCCTGATGAAATGGAATTGTAAGTACAAACGTCACCTAAATATTCTGCAAATGAGCTTCTCAAAATCAGGAACCGGTTATGTCACACTCATTCCCTTCTGTCTCTGGTGTGACTGCTTTCATATACTTGAAAGGAACTGGAATCAACAAAAACATTGTCACATTGTGTACTTTCGTATGCTTTTCACCGTCACTGAATAGCACATAACTTTTTTTTTTCTTGTAACTATTAAGGTACATAGGAAACATCGTTCTTAGACTTCTTAAACGGCTGTGAGGCTTTGTGAGTTCGTATGTGATTACTGTAACTTGAGGAATACGTGAATACCTTCCCACATATCTTACACTCGTAAGGCTTCTCCCCAGTGTGCGTCCTTTGATGTGTGGAGAGGCGGGAGTAGTGAGTAAAGGTTTTGCCACAATCCTTACATTTATAGGGATTCTCTCTGCTATGAATTCTTTTGTGCCTGTTGAGGTCTGAAGGCGTAGTGTAGGCTTTCCCACATTCTCCACATTTATAGGGTTTCTCTCTGGTGTGAGTTCTGATATGCTCAGTAAGACAAGAGTACCTGGTAAAGGTTCTCCCGCATTCTTTGCAGACAAAAGGCTTCTCTCCAGTGTGAGTCCTTCTGTGGGCGACGAGGCAGGCGGAAGCGGAGAAGACTTTCCCACAGTCCTCACAGGCGTACGGCTTCTCCCCGCTGTGGGACCGCAGGTGTTTGGCGAGACCCGAGGACTGTGTGAAGGCTTTTCCACACTCCCGACACATATAGGGTTTGATCCCAGTGTGAATTCGAAAGTGCTTCTTAAGGTACGAGGAATTCCTGAAGGATTTTCTGCACTCCTTACATTCGTAGGGTTTCACTTCGCTGTGAATTCTTGTGTGTTTGGTCAGGTACGAAGACACGGCGAAGGCCTTCCCGCACTCCTTACATTCAAAGGGCTTCTCTCCGCCGTGGATTCGTATGTGCTGAGAGAGACCCCAGTACTGAGCGAACGCTTTCCCACATTCTGTACACTTATAGGGTTTCTCTCCGGTGTGGGTCCGCATGTGCTTACTAAGGTAAGCAGGATATCGAAAACTTTTTCCACACTCCTTACATCTGCAAGGATTTTTTACTTCAAGACTTTGTAGACACACACCAAGGTCTGTGGACAGAAGAGAACTGTCTCTGTATTCACCCCTTCCGCTGAGCTCTCCCTCGCGGGGAGTTCCCCTAAGAGCCGGAATGCAGGGCCGATCCGCACCGGCCGCCTGGTGGTCGCTGAGAGTGGAGGGTCTCCCTGGCACCTGTGTTCTTTCGTACACAGCATTTGGAGTCGGTCCGAGGGTTTTTCCATGCTCATTCAACTCCAGAAGTTTCTCGCCAACAGAGGTTTCCATGCGTAGGGTGCGGAAGCCTTTTCCATACTGCTCGTCCTGGAAACTGCTGCCTGTCTTCTGGGTTCTGGTGTGTGTCTTAAAACACGACTGTCGGCTATAGGCTTCTCCACGCTGGCTACGGTCACGGAGTTCACCAACACCTTTGCTTCTTCCCTGTTGATAAACAGATGAATGCCTATTAAAGGACGCTATTTTTATTTATTTGTTTTTGTGGGGCTGGGATGGAACGCAGGACCTCATGCATGCCAGGCAAGTGCTCTATCACTGAGCTACACTCTCAGCCCAAAGTGCAGTATTTTGAGGAGGAGGATGATTTTCACCATCATGTGACATTCATACGGCTCCCGCCCCAGTTTCTTTTTCCCATCCAAGTGCTAACCAGGCCTGCTCCTGCTTAGCTGCTGAGATTACACCCAGTGCAGTTGGCACACAGCTGTTCGTGCGCTGGTTGTTTCCTTTCTAACTGAACCGGGTGGTTCTTCTAGGACCTCAGGCCGTGCTCTAATCTTAGACTAAGAAGACTGTCTGCTTCCGCTTCCAGCAATTCTGAAGCAACACGCCTCTCTGCATCCAGGTGCTGCTCCCTCCTGGCTGGAGGCTGCTTGGCTCATCCCTCCCTCTCTCAGGCTGCATTTCTAAAACGGAATGCCTTTTGAGGGGGTGGGTCAAACCCAGAGCCTTGTGCTTGCTAGCGAGCTAAATCCCCAGCTTTGATTCCCAGCCTCCTCTGAGGAAGGAAATAAGATGGCCCTTGTCAGTCTCACCGCGTGCAGCCCGCCGGAGCTCTGTCCCCTCAGAAATTCCAGCTCACGCGAGGACTCACCGGTGCTGAGTCCCACTCTGCATTCTGAAGATGAACAGAAAAACAACAGTAAGGTTTGGAGAAAGAAACGGTGAAGGAGTTAAAAATGATAGCACTGGGCTGGGGATTTAGCTCAGTGGTAGAGTGCTTGCCTAGTAAGCGCAAGGCCCTGAGTTCGATCCCTGGCACCAAAGGAAAACACAAACAAAAAAAGTTTCCTTCGCAGTCACCTTGGAGAACCCCTTTCTGCACTGCCCTTAAACTCTCTTCTTCCTCCAACCAGGAGAGCAGACAGGGCTTAGGGTGTTGATGTCTGCACACAATGAAAGGGGCATGGACAGAAGCGACTCGTGCAAGACCCGGAGCCTGCATGTGCATAATCCAGGGGTCTGCTTCTAATTAAAGCAAGGACATTACTCTAGAAGGGCTAAGAATGCAGACAGCACTTTCTGGATCCCCAAAAGAGGCTATTTCTGACCACTGAGCTCCAAATTAATGATTCTGTACACAATTACTAAGCACTAAAAGTTTCAACCACTTTAGGAAGTAAGTGAAACAAGAGACTTTTATTCTTTTTATTTTGCTTTTTGTTATTTCTTCTTGTTTGTTTGTTTGTTTGAGATAGAATCTTGCTATGTCATTCAGGCTGGCCTTGAATTCACTATGTAGCCCAGGCCCAGCTCAAGATCTTATATGGAAAAATACACCAATGGTTCTGAAATATTATAAGGCATCAAATTTATCTGAATGAATTGCTAAAACACACATGACAAGGACCCAACCTAATTCAGTATGTCAAAGGTGGAGACTGAAGATTTACATATATAGGAGAGTAGTTGCTTTTTTTTTTCCTTTTGCAATACCAGGGGATTGATCACAGGGCCTTTGCACTGAGCTACATCCCCAGCCCCTTTTTATTTTTATTTTGTTTTTATTTTGACATAATGTCTTGCTAAGTCACTTAATTGCCCAGGATTCTCCTGCCTCAGCCTCCTCCTGGAGTGCTGGGATTACAGGCGTGTACCACAGTACCTGGGTGGTGCTGCTGCTCTTGGACATTTTGGAAAACACTACAGTAGATTAAGATGGATTAGATCAGGGACTATGTGTCTGTTACTTCCCAGCGGATGCAGAGTCCACGCCGTCCCGGCCGCGGCACAGGAAGCACGCAGCCTCCGTGTCCTCCCCCAGGCCAGAGGCGCCAGGGCGCGCTTACCCACAGAGGCCAGGTTCGCGTAGGTCTCCAACATCACCTCTCGGTACAGGTCTCTGTGACTCTCATCCAGTAAAGCCCACTCCTCCGGGGTGAAGTCCAAGGCCACATCCTCGAAGGTCACCAAGTCCTGAATCATCACACACGGACCGGCCTGAGTAACGAGTCACAGCGGTGACCGCCCCACCGACATTCACCGGGAACGAGGGGCGGGGCCAATGCCCGCACAGGGCTGAGCGGGGCCCCGCTGGCCACTAGGGTCCAGCGGCCTTGGGGACCTTTGCCCAACCCACACCCTGTCACTGTCCATCTCCTGTCACGGGGCTGTCACGGCCCTTCTGAAACACAAACTCCTCTCCCCACACCTAGCCTGGGAGCCTTCTCATCTCCCTTCCTTCTTTTATTTCTTTATTTAGTTTTTACTTATTTATTTTTGGTTTATTGGATCAGGGCCTCATTATGTAGTTCAGGCTGGCTTTGAACTCACTATGTAGCCCATGCTGGCCTCCAACTCACGGCGATCCTCCTGTCTCAGCCTCCCAAATGCTGAGATAACAGGTGTGCACCACCCCACCCAGCTTGCCTTTTTTCTTTTAAAGTACAATGGTACCTCAGTTTACGAACTCAATTTGTTTTACAACTTTGGAGAAGATGGCCACATTTATGTTTGTGTGGGGAAGATGGCCGTGGTTGTGTTTGTCACCTCATGTGGAGTCTGCAAACAGAATCAAAATTTTCCCGAACCCTTTTGTTTGCAAACCAAACTGTCTGCAAACAGAAGTGGTCATGAACTGAAGTATTACTGTATATTCCTGAGAATAGTACATGTACTTCATACGCAGTGGTGAATGCATAAAGTCTTTAGAAGACAGTATTTCCATCTTTTTTTTTGGGGGGTGCTAGGGATCGAACTCAGGGCCTTGCGCTTGCTAGGCAGGCACTCTAAACACTGAGCTAAATCCCCAACCCCCTGTCTTCCTTATAATCTGTCACAGCAAACATGCTTGCACTTGGGACTAGAAGGGTCGAGATCCATCAGTAATTACTGAACAACCATGGTGACCCCTCGAGGCAGCAGCTTGCCAACATAAGAGGCTGCGCTCCCTGGAGAAAACCCTCAGAGGACTCCACCCTCGAGTGTGGCGCCACTGAGAGTAGGAAAATGCAGAATCAAGTCTGCTCAGAAGGAAATACACCTTCTCGGTGGAGGCAAGTCTGTCATTAAGGGGGACGCGGCTTCTGCATACCTGATAACAATTTCCTGTGCAATCAGTCAGCATCCTTGCCATCTCTGCCTTTTCTTCATGAAGGCTGACTGGGTCCCTGGAAGAAAGACCTAGAAGAGGGAGAAGACATGAGCACCCGGAGTGTCCGTAATTCCTACACTCGAGTGCCTAGAACCATCCCCTCACGGCCTGAACTCTCCATACAACCCAATGCACTCGGGAAAACTCACGCACACACACACACACCCCGAGGCCATGCCGGAGCAGTCCTGTCACATGTAGAACCAGTAGAGATGGCGAGCCCAGCTGCCCACCAGGAAAACTGGAACAGCCTCACTGAACAGGTAAGGAAACTCCAGGCCAGAAATGTGAAGCTTTAGTTCCCCATGGTGACAAATCTCATGGCAGAGATTCTTGTCTTAGTTACTTTTCTCTCATCTCTGAGACAAAATACCAGACACCCAAAGTGAGGGGAAGGGAGGTTTATTTGGCTCACAGTTTGTAGAGGTTTCAGTCCACAGTCAGCTGGGTCCGGGCAGGTGGCCTGGCACACAGGCAGAAGGCAGCCAGGTAAGCAAGGAATCAAGCAAGGGGATTAACCAGCTCCTTCCTGTATTTTATATCTTATCCAGGCTGCCTGGCTTTAGGGTGGGCAGCACTCCCACCCTTAATCCTCATACCCATAATCCTAGCGTCACACCCTTGATCCCAGCAGAACCATGCTGAAGCAATCAATGGACTAATTTAGTAATCACACACTCTAGATCCAGCTAGCTCTTACCACATGACGCTTTGGGGGGACATCTAGACACAAAACATAACAATTCTGCAGCACCTCGTCCCAAAACACTTCCACCAGGGGACGTGCTCAGCAGCAGCATCGTCCGGCCACTTCAGCACCTCCAAAATGAACTGAGAACGGTAGGGTGACTGCTGGGGCCCGGACCCCTGGAGTTTATATTGCGGGGGGCAGTGATCAGGTTCTCTGAAGAACACTATCGAGAGGACTGGCCTGGGGCCCATCGATGGCTGCCACCGTGAGGCCCAAGGTGGAATGTGCCCAGATGTCCCTTTCCTAGACACCATGTCCACCACAAGGGGGCCTACGAATCTCAGTGGATAGTGGAAATCTCCACTCCTCCTTATACAGGGTTAACTGGAGTTGTTAATATCGGTCATTCATCAACAAACCTACTTCATCGTCAGTCATCATATATTAGCTGGCTCTCTGCAGACCCTAAAACCAGTCTGCTCTGCCCCATGAGTATTACTAGCACCCACCGGCATTTATCAAAGAGCAATAGGTCTGAATGTGTACTAGTTTTATATGTATAGCTCACTCACTTTTCCCACCAACCTTTCACGGTAGGGCATGATTCAGTGAGCAGGATTAACTCTTCCAGTATCATCTAGCAAGGAAGTGGCGAACCGGGACCTCAACGTGGCTCCTAATGTGGCCCCTAAATTCTAATCTCCCGTGGCTGCCACTACGCTCCTGGATGATCTGAGGCTGGTCTCCACCACAGACTCTCACACGGTAGACAGCCCTGCAGGTGTTTCTGATCCTTCTGTATGAAACTGGTGTGGCAGAAGAGGAACATTTTTATTTTAATGAATTAAATTTTAAAAATTTGACATTTCAGCTCATTGACAACTCTGTTAACGTTTACAACTTGGTGACATGGCTGAGATCTACAATGTCCCCCCAAAGCCTTATGTGTCCAGAGGCTTGGTTTTGGAAGGTGTCTGGCTCTTGCACGTGATACACATCAGAGGAGTGACGCGTGCATTACCGGGGTGGACGAGGCGGTCGCTGTGGGCGTGGCCTGGAAGGGTCTGTCTCCTCCTCCAGCTCCTCTCCCGCTCTGCTCACTGGTCACCATGACGTGAGCAGCTTTCCTCCACCTGAAACTGTGAGCCAAAATAAACCTCGCCTCCTCCAAGTTGTGAGTGTTGGTGTTGTGGTTTGTGTCTAGATGTTCCCCCAAAGCCTCACGTGGTAAGAGATAGCTGGATCTAGAGTGTGTGATTACTAAGGATCAAGGATGCAACGCTAGGATTAAGGGTATTAGGATTAAGGGTGGGAGTACTGCCCACCCTAAAGCCAGGCAGCCTGAATAAAATATAAAGTACAGGAAGAAGCTGGTTAGTCCCCTTGCTTGATTCCTTGCTCACTGGCTGCCTTCTGCCTGTGTGCCAGGCCACCCTGCCTCGGACCCAGCTGACTGTGGACTGAAACCTCTACAAACTGTGAGCCAAATAAATCTTCCTTCCCCTCACTTTGGGTGTCTAGTATTTTGTCTCAGCAAGGAGAGAAAAGTAACTAAGACAGTTGGGTATTTTGTCCTAGTGACAAAAAAGTAATTTAGACACTTGAATATGAATATTTTCTGCGGTATCAATTTTGTGTGTGTGTGTGTCGTGTTGGGAATTGAATGCAAGGCCTTATGCATGGAAGAAAAGTGTTCTACCACTAAGCCATATCCTGGCCCTTTTTTATTTATTTATTTATTTATTTTTATGCCAAGGATTGAACTCAGGGCCTTATACTTTCGAGGCAAGCATTGTAACCACTGAGCTAAATCCGCAGCCCCCTAGCCCTTTTTTAAAACTTTATTTTGTACCAGTCTCCCCCTAAATTGACCAGGATGACCTTTGATTTGTAATCTTCCTGCATCAGCCTCCTGAGCTGGGATTACAGGGAAGTATAACCTTGCCTGTTATGATATAAAGATAAATAAAGTATATCTCATAGGAATTTAATATCATCAGTGAATTTTGAACAGTTTGAAGAAACTAATGTATTTGTCTCCATTTTTTCTTGGTTACGTGCTAGAATAATGTTTTTGCTATGTAGGGTAGAAAAACATATTATTACAAATGATTTCATTTTAGTTGACTGGGTACTTAAGAGTTTTTTCTTCATGTGTGTGACCTGCACGTAACACTTGCATCATACAGCACGGATCTAGACTGCTGTTGGGCACTCTGAGTAGAAGAGCGACCTTTGTCTTTGGGTGACAACCTTGGGCTTCCCTTGCTGGAGGCTGGAGCAACTTGCACTCTGCCTCTTTTAAGATTCCAGCTGTGTGGCTGGGGATTTGGCTCAGCGGTTAGAGTACTCGCTTTGCAAGCACAAGGCCCTGAGTTTGATCCCCAGCACCAAAAAAAAAAAAGATTCCAGCTGTGGCCAGTTATTTCATTAAGCAAATAAGAAATTTTGTCATGGGACCAGCACTGTACAAAGAACAAGGAATTACAAAGAAAATGTCCTAGGCTTTAAAGGTCTGACATCCTTAACACATTCACAAACGGGCCGTAATTCCTACGTCTTACCACCAGGTGGCTCTGAACCACTGGTGGCGCATGCATGACTGTGCCATCCAGCAGCATAGGACAGTCTCATCAGGTGGTACAAGCCGCCCACCGTGACTGTCATGCATGTATTTCTGGTGGTTCAAGCTGGTGGCAACATGTTAAGGGACAAGTGAGCAGGACCAGCCTTATCATAGTGGTACAACTGCTTCCCTGAATAGCCTGTTTGGGAGGATATTTTGACATCAAGAAATGCTTAAATGGGCCTGGGGATTTAGCTCAGTGATTAGAGTGCTTGCCTTGTAAGCACAAGGCCCCGAGTTCGATCCTCGGCACCACCAAAAAAAAAAAAAAAAAAAAAGAAAAGAAATGCTTATATTTGGCTGGGGATGGTGGCACATACCTGTAATACCAGCTACTTGGGAGGCTGATGCAGGAGGATTGCAAGTTTGAGTTCAGCCTGCAAAATTTAGCAAGATCTATCTCAAAATAAAACAAATTAAACCACGTGTAGTGGCATATGCCTGCAATCCCAGCACTCTGAGAGGCTGAGGCAGGAGAATCACAAGGCTTCAATTTAGCAACTTAGTGAGACCTTGTCTCAAAATAAATAAATTGAAGAAAAAAAAATAATGGGGACATAGCTCGGGACAAATGCAAAGGCCTTAGGTTCAATTTCCAGTATAAAACAAAAAGGAAAAGAAGGAAAGAAAAAAAACAGGCATGGTGGTTGTTATGGCTTTATCTAGATGTCCCCCCAAAGCCTCATGTACTCTTAGGGATTTTTGGAGGTGGCTGGCTCTAGGGTGTGTGATACTGGGATTGAGTCTGTGATAACTAAATTGGTTTAGCATTGTTCTGGGTGTGGATAATGGAAGCCCCCACCACCACCACAATGTGGGTGGTACCAATCAAATAGGATTGTAGCCTGGATAGAATATAAAGAGAACGCAGGCAGGCTTACTGTTACTACTTTATGGCTTGCTGCCTCCTGCCTGCCCTGCCATGGACTGTTCTTCCTCTGCGATGCCCGTCTGCCATACCACCTTGCCTTGGAGCCAGCTGACTATGGACTGAAACCTCTATAAACTGCGAGCTGTAATAAACCTTTCCTCCTTTAACTTGTGGGTGTCAGGAATTGTGTCTCAGTGGGGAGAAAAGTAACTAAGTTGTACATGTCTATAATCACAGCACTCTAGGAGGCTGAGGCAGGATTGCAAATTCAATCCCAGCCTGAATAAATTAGTAATTTAGCAAGACTCTGCCTTAAAAAAACAAAAACAAACAAACAAAAAGCCTGGGGGTAAAACATTTGCCTAGTATGTGTGAGGCCCTAAGTTCAATCCCCGGCTTCACCAGAAACGAAAGTTAAAACATTCTTGCTTTCTCCTGTTTTCTGTCTTGGTTTGTACCATTCCGACACATAACCCCATTGTTGCAGCAGCTGTGCATTGGAGATGAGACGCCTCCTCTAACTTTTTTCCCAGGCAGATAACTCCAGGGTCAAGTCTGCCTGTAGCTCCTCTCCCATAGAAATCTAATTAGAGCAGATTACCTGATCCTTCCTTCCCTTTCAGCGTGGCTAACTGCTCCAACTTGTATTTTAGTTCCCAGCTTACACCCTCCTCTTTTTTTTTTTTTACAAAGATAAGGCAAAATAATGTTCTCTATGTCACTTCTAACACTCTCACAGGTTGCTTTTTTGTTTTCTCTTGGTATTGGGGATCAAACCTAGGATTTCACACATGCTAGATGAGTGCTCTGCCACTGGACTGAGCCTCCGGGCTGCTAGCCATCAATCTGTAATAGTGAATCTGCCGGGCGTAGTGGCGCATGCCTGTCATCCCAGCACTTAGGAGGCTGAGGTGGGAGGATCACCATGAGTTTGAGGGCAGTCTAGGATACACAGTGAGTTCAAGGCCAGCCTGAACTACAGGAGTGAGACCCAATCTGAAAAATCCAAAAGAGGAAGAAAACTGTGATACTGCATCTATACACATGGGTAGATGACTTTCTCCTCCTTTGAGTTACGATTTCCTAAGAGTAATGTTATTCCTCAAATAGCCAGGTTGAATTCTTTGCCTCAATCAACTATTCAAACACTGTACTCTATCCTCTAGTCCATGAAGAGGTGGAAGAATGACAAGATTCTCGCAACTTTACCTTTCTCAAAACTCTTGACTAGGGAGATGGGATGACGCATACCTTGTAGTCCCAACCCTCAGGAGGCTGAGGCAGAAGGATCGCTTGAACACAGAAGTTCAAGATCAGCCTGGACAACATAAGGAGACTCCATTAAATAAAAAACATAAAAATGACCTTGTAAACAATTTCTTTTCCATAGCAATCATCTACGTCTAGGTTACTACGATCATGTTTTTAAACTGTTTTGCCAGGTGTGATGGCACACACCTGTCATCCCAGTGCTCAGGAGGCTGAGGCAGGAGGATTGCTTCGAGTTCAAGGCCAGGCTGGGCCACACAGGAAGACCTTGTCTCAAAAAACAAAACAAAACAAAACAAACACTGTTTCATTTTAAACTGCTGTCTCGACCTTCTGCCTTCACTCTCACGTTTCCTGAACTCCATTCTCTGACTAGGAAATGTGTTGTTCCATCACAGTGAGAAATGGATCCACATTGCTCCCCTGCTTACATCACTCCAGGAGGTCCCTACGTCCTCAGTGTGGTCCGGTGGTGGCCGCAGTCCACAGCAACGCCCTGTCCCCTCCCCGCACACTCGCTCTGCTTCAGCCAACTCCCTCTCCCCCATTCAAGCTTTTGCTCATAAGGTTTCTGCCTATTAAAATTAAAATGTTTTCATTCACTCTGCATCTCTTCATCTGACCTCAACAATCCATTTAAATCCACTCATTTTTTTCACAATGCAAGTATCAATTTCGGTCAATAGGTGTTTGTTCCCAATCCGTCACCGCCCCGCACCCCGTCTCTCTGTCTCTGTCTTTTGAAGACAAGGTCTCACTATGTAGCCCAGGCTGGCTTCAAACTTGTGATTCTCCCCCCTCAGCTCCCTGAGGGCTGAGGTTACAGGTGTGTGCCATGACACGGAGCTTCTTTAATTTTTTATTTTTGGTGCTGAGGTTGGAACATGTGCTAGGCAAGTGCTCTACTACCGAGCCACAGCCTTAGCCCTACATCGTGCTTCTTAATAATTCTTATGCCTGAATAACAAGCTTGCCAATATTCATTTAAAATCATCCTCCCCACCAGGTAGGGTGGTGTACACCTGTCATCCCAGCACTCGGGAGGCTGAGGCAGGAGGATTGCCGTGACTTTGAGGCCAGCCTGGGCTCCACAGTGAGTTCAAGGCCAGCCTGAACTACATAACAAGACCCTGTTTCAAAAATAAATGGATAAAATAAAGTTGAATCCTGTCATCTTCCCTGCTTGACGGTCAGCCTCAGGATGGCAGCACTGTGTCTGTTTTGACAGTCACTGTTTTCCTGTTTCCGGCCCACAGCCTAGTTCATTAACGTGCTCCTGCCGTCTCCAGGTGCCTGTGTGACTGTCTCCTCGGCAGCTTGTGTCACCCAATGGGACTGTCCCAGGCTGCCTGACACGATGGTCACGCATGTGCCACCAGTGGTTCAGAACTGCCTGGCAGTGAGATGTACAAATTACAGCCCCGTCGGGAATGTGTTAAAGGAACTAAATGGTCATTTGTGTACTGTCTGATGACCACAAAATGACTACAGCACCACAGGAATGCGACAGCAGTGCACAAAGAGAAGGCACGCGGGAATCACAGCACAAAACTTAACATTCGTATAAAATGCTTCCCCACAATCCAACATAAAACACTGTGCTTCTCAAAATGTATTTGAGCATTTTCATTCAGGATGCAAATGGATAGGATACTGATACCCCTTTGGAAACATTTATATTTTGGGGGTGTAGGGACTCACTATGTAGCCCAGGCTGGACTCAAACTCACAGCGATCCTCCTGCCTCAGCCTCTCAAGTACTGGGAATACAGGCCTGCGCCACCATGCCCCACTTACATTTCAAACTAATGTCCATTTCTTGTCTTTCCCCAGAATAATTTGTAAGCATGTTTTCAAAGTGTTGATTCAGAAACTGCCAAAACAACATTATCTAAAAATATATTTTAAAAATGTTTGTAAATATTTTAAAAATGATTTTCTGAAGCCACTAGACTAGGAAGTGGCAAACTACAGCTCAAAGGTTTATTTTTGCAAATAAAGATACAAGAAATAGAAGGAATGGTTTAAAAACAGGATAAAGACAGGTGCAGTGGTGCATGCTGAAAGTCTCAGGTAGATAGAAGGCTGAGGCAGGAGGATTACAAGTTCAAGGTCAGCCTGAGAAACTCACTAAGACTCTGTCTCAAAATAAAATCTCTGCTCTGGTCCTTAGCTGCCATGAGGGGAGTGGCTTTTCCTCTGCCATGCCCCTCTACCCTGCTGTTTCTTCTTTGCAGCAGCTCATCCTGGACTGAAACTGCTCATCTCTGCCATTGTAGTGAATTAATATGAAGTGCCACGGATTATTAAAAAATGGTCATCTACCAGACTTCTGTACTTACTGCCAGCCTTAGGATGAGATGGCTGGAGCTTTAGCAGCCATCCTGTGGCCTATTCGGTGAGAACAATTATAAAAATGAAAAGTGAACACGCTAAGAAGGCAGAGATGGTGAAAGAAAAAGAGAAAGAGCCTAGGCCTTGATGGTTTTGTGGACCAGAAGAAATGACTAGTCCTTAGATCACCTTGGTATATGAGAAAAACAAATCTCTCTTTGTTTCAATGACTGTTAGTAGGGTTTTCTGTCACTTGCCAGTTGTTGGCATTGTTAAGTAAATACAGAGACAATAACCAGTCAACGGTAAGATCAGGAGGGTAATTTTTGAATTCTATTTTTAACTGTGTGCTCCTGGCAAGTCACTGGTCTTTTATTTACTTCCTCAATGAAACTATCTGTGAAATAATGAATCAGTCTTCAGAATGTGTAAGCTCTGACCTGCAAGGTACTTACTGCATTATTCAGTATTCAATGCCACCACGATCCACACAAACAAATGGCACTCTTTCATGAAGGATTCTCCCATGAACTTCATCAGGCTAGCTTGTTTAATAAAGCATATTATTCTTTCTTCTTAAATTTAAAAATCACCAGGTATGGTGGCATATAATTCTCATCCTAGCACACAGGAGGCTGAGGCAGGAGGATCACCCAGTTCAGGCCAACCTGGGCTAATAGTGAGTTCAAGGCCAGCCTGGAATACGTATCAAAAACATCTAAATACATAAATAAATACATAATTTTAAATCACATTATTATTTCAAATATTTTTGGTTCAAATAATATTATGGTTTTAGCAACACAATGTTTTTTTTGTGTGTGTGTGAAAGTGGGAGTTGTGAGGAGGTGCCGAGGATTGAACCCAGGGCCTCATACATGCTAAGCAGGTGCTCTACCACTGAGCTACAACCCCCAGCCCAGTCCTTATCTTGAAGAAATGCAACCCAAATGTGGTGGCCCATGTCTGTTGTCCCAGCACCCAGGAGGCTGAGGCAGGAGTACTGCCACAAATTCCAGGCCAGCCCGGGCTACACAGTGAGTTCAAGGTCAGCCTGAATGTCATAGGAAGACCCCGTCTCAAAAAACAAAAACAAAAAATAAAAGAAATGCAATACCAAGTACTTAATAGTGGAACATCACATCTGCAATTTATTTGCAATGTTCTAAGAGGTCACCATAAAAATGTATTTTTTGCGGACAGAGCAAAAATACATAAAATGACAAACATAAATGAATCTACTATAATGGTATTGATTGTTCTAGGTGTTCAAATTACCTGTAGGTTTAAGAATTTTCAAAAGAAAAATGTGGGAGGAAAAACAATCCTGTTAATGGTGAATTCAGTGTACTCCGAAGAGCGGGCTAAGGATATGGTCAGTAGTACAGCGTTTGCCTAGCATGTGCAGGGCCCTGGGTTCCATGCCCACTACACTAAACCGGGTAGGGGAGTCTAATACAGCTTCCATCCTTCCTTTCTGGAGGCTCCATGTTTACTTTGGAGACAGAGTCTCGCTGTGTCATCCATCCAGGCTGGCCTCTAACTTGTGGTGATCCTCCTGCCTCAGCTACCCCAGTATTGGGATTACAGGGGTGTGCCACCACACCTGGCATAACCCTCTGGTTTTGAAGCACTGGGGGACATACAAGTCTAGGAACCTCAGATAAAGAAAGACCTAAGTATTGTTTACAGTATTCTTTAGTAGAAACACTTTTAGTTTACAAATGTTTATTACAGTCTGCATATAGAATAACACGCCCACCCTAGCACCTAAGAAAGTAATTTTTATCTTCTTACCTTAATATCGTGTGGCAAAAATAAATATAAGACTCGCAGAGGCACAGTGCAATTGTTTGCATGAGACAAGTTAGGAGGGACCCTCTCCAGTCGCCTCTCACCCAACCCAGTGCTCACCAGAATGGGTTGGAACTGTCAGGTCCGTGAGGCTGGGAGACGCATGCTGGATTCAACGGGATTAGACTCGGGAAAATGTTTTTCCTCTCTGGAAAAAAATTCAGAAAGGTTCTTTGGAGACTTTTTTTTTTTTTTTGCATTGCTGGGGTGGAACCGGGGTCTCATGCATGCTGAGTAAGCGCTCTGCACGGAGCTCCGCCCTAGTGCTCCGGGGCGCTCTGGAGGAGGGGAGCCCGGGGCGGGAGGACACCGAGGACGCAGCGAGGCGACACTGCCGCCCCGGTTTCTCGCGGGGACCCAGGATTCGAGTGGCCGCTCCAACCCGGCCCCGGCGGGCAGACCTGTCCTGTGTCGCCTCCCAGCCACACCCGAACCCTCTGCTTCAGGCGAGCATCTCAAAGTACCCACCCCGTTACTAAGGCGAGATGGCCGTTTGACCCGCTCAGCCCGCGGCGGAAGCGACCACCGGCGTCGTGACGTCACTTCCGGTCGCCCCTCCCCGGGGGCGACGTGCTCCGGGTTCAGTCCTGGCTCTACGGGCAAATTTTGGTTTCCTTCGGTGAAGAGGACCTTGGGAGCGGTTAGCCGCAGGGGCTGGACAGAAACTGACCGAGGGGACGAGCTCTAAACTAGAAATAGCTATGGGCTGCACTGCGGGAAGGGGCGGGGCCCACACGGGGGCTCATATAGGGGGTGGGGCTAGTGTGGGGCCGAGCCATTAAGGGGCGGGGCCTGATGGGGCGGGGCTAGGGCGCGGGGTAGGTGGTGCGACCGACCAGAGAGGCAGGTCTTGGGGAGGGGAAGAGCGGGAGCTCACCAGTTCTCACCAGCCTGGATGTTACCTTGCTATAAAATCACACCTGAATGTGAAGGTGTCTAGAATGCCCAATATCCAAAAGATATGTCCATAACTGGCTATGAGTTACGTGTGGCTGTAAAGCATCTGAAATGTGGCTAGTCCAAATTGAGACATGTTAAAAATGTAAAATAAACTCAGGATGCCAAATTTGGAAGACTTGATTAAAAAAAAAAAAGGACAGAATGCAAAATAGTTGACTAAAAGAATTGGTCACATGTTGAAGTAAAAATAATAAAGATTTTTATTTTTCTTTAGAGGGCAGATGCTGGGGATTGAACTCAGGGCTGTGTGTTTGCTAGGCAAGTGCTCTGCCTATGAGCTAAATCCCCAGCCACAAAAGTTTTCTGTGTGCCTGTCACCTAGTTCTTGATCAATATACCAGCCAGACTTATGAATTGGTCTCGAATCAAAATGTAAAACAAGGCCCTGAGTTCGATCCCCGGTACCACAAAAAAAAAAAAGTAAAACACTATGCTAAGTCTACATCCCTGAGGACAAACCATCGCAATGCACAAGCACAAGAGGACAGACACACATGATGACCAACACTGGCCGCTAGAAATACAGTGAAGCATTCGGACTTCAGATGGGGTGTGGCTCCATGATAGAACATTTGCTTAGGTACGTGAGACCCTGGGTTTCAGTGCCAGCACTGAAAAACAAAAAAAAAAAAACAAAAAAGAAGCCCCAAGACATCAACGATAAACCAAGGCTGCCCCAATTGAATAAACAGAACCTAGTGAATAGGGATGTGAAATCTGTCTGCAATCTGCATTGTCACCGGTAGGTCGTGTAATTGACATCCTCTCCCCTTTGCCAGTGTGTGTGTGTGTGTGTGTGTGTGTGTGTGTGTGTGTGTGGTTTTGGAGATTGCAAGCAGAGCTTCACACTGAACTACATTCCCAGGCCTTTTTAATTTTTATCTTGAGACAGGGTTTCACTAAATCGTTAAATTGCCCAGGCTGGGCTCAAACTTGCAATCCTCCTGCCTCTGGCTCCCAGAGTGCTGGGATTACAGGCGTGCACCACCACACCCCATTTACTGAATTCTTTTCCAGTGGGAGGTGTCTGGTTTCCTTTCCCTTTGTTTCTTGCTGACCTTGTGGATTTTCTTTTTCTTGCTTGCTTTGTGTGTGTATGTCTGTGTGTGGGCGTGTGTGAGTCTGTGTGTGCTTATATATGCACAAGGGATTACACCTACAGCCTCACACACACTGAGCATGTGCTTTACCACTGAGCTACACTCCTCGCCTCTTGTGATTTTTAAAAACAATATATTTTGAAAAATCAATTAGCATTTTCCACTGAATTTGAATATATATAGTACCTATACAACGAAATCCATACTCATTAAGACAAAATGAAAAAATATATATAGGAGTTTGATTTGAAAATACCTTTCAGTGAAAGCAAAATCCAAATTACCCTCAACAGAAACAAAAGGAAAACTTAAATTATCCTTTTTATTGAAGTATTCTTCTGCAAAGAAAAGCAAAACAGTTTACAGATTGTAATAGTTTTCTATGGTTGCCACCAACTTGGTGGCTTAAAATAACACAAATTGGGCCAGGGATGTGGCTCAGTGGTGAAGGACTTGCTGAGCATGTGGGAGGGCTTGGATTTGATCCTCAGCACTGCAAACAAAAACAGGAATTTATTCACAGTTTCTGTAGGCTGGAAATGTAGGCTTGGTTTAGCCAAATTCTCTGCTGAGGGTACCATAAGGCTAAAATTACACATTGAGCAGGCTTCGGTCTCATCTTTTTTCTCTCCCCTTTCCTTTGTGGTACTGGATGAAATCCAGGACTTCTTGCATGCTGGGCCAGCGCCCCGACACTGAGCTACACCCCGGCCCTGCATTCTAATCTTGAGGCTCAAACAATAAAGGATTTCTTTCTAATCTCCCTCAGACTTTTGGCAAAATTTATTTCTGCAGCTGAGGAATTCTGGGCTGCTTATTTCATCAAAGCCAGTGACAGAGCCTGGGCACGACGGGGCATGCCTTTAATCGCAGCTACTGCCTGAAGCAGGAGATTGGGGGCCAGTCTGGGCAGCAGACTGAGATCTGCAAGGGGAAAAAAGCTAGCAACAGAGAGAGTGAGCTTGCAGCTTTGAGTCTCTGATCCCCGTACTCACCTCGAAGAGCTGGTTAGTCAGGCTGTCCCCAGGATGGTCTCTCATTGGATTAATTCAGAGTCCAGTGATTAGAGACCTTAATGTCATCTGTAAAAGTCCTATATTGTTGCCACATAACATAATCAAAGCAGCGACATCCCATCACTTTTGTCCTACTCTCTTGATTACAGGGAAGTTGCAAATCCCACCTACGCTCAGCAGGATGCGATTATACAAAAATGTACCAGAGGGCAATAGTCATGGGAATCACCTCCCAGCTGTGTCTTCTGTTCAGGTGTATGTGATAAGATGGATAAATCTCGTAATATTGCATAAGAAACCAGACATAAAGCTGGGCGTGGTGGCACAGGCCTGTGATCCCAGCACTCAGGAGGCTGAGGCAGGATGATTGCCATGAGTTCAAGGCCAGCCTGAACTACATAGTGAGGTCAAAACCAGCACGACACTGTCTCAAAAAAAAACAAAAAAAACCCACCAAAAACCCCTTAAAAACAAACAGACAAAAGAAGCCAGACATAGGAGAATGCTTACTTATTTATTTATTGACAAGATTTTGCTATGTTGCCCAGGCTGATTTTGGATCTCTGGAATCAAGCAATACTCCTGCCTCAGCCTCCTGAGTAGCCAGGACTACACAATGCATACCAATAAGCTCAATTTATATGATTCTTTTATTAATTTTCTAAAACTAGGGAAAATGACAGTTTGGGGGAAAGATAAAGTAAGCACAATTTTTCGTGTCACTCTTACTGAAGGAAGGTATAGAGCATGGACAGAGCTGGGTGTGGTGGTGCATACCTCTAATCCCAGCACACAGGGAAGCTGAGGCAGAAGGATCACAAATTCCAGTCCAGTTTGGGCAACTCGATGATTTAGTGACACCCTGTCTCAAAATAAAATAAAAAAGGCTGGGAATGTAGTTCAGTGTAAAGACTCTGGGTTTAATGCCCAGTACCATAAAAAAAAAAAAAAAGAAGAAAACCAGAAATCTTGGATAGAATACTCAGAGCTAAACCAGGCATGGTGGCATAAACCTGTAATCTCAAGGACTTGGGAGGCTGAAGCGGGAGGATTGTCATGAGTTCGAGACCAGCCTGGGCTACATAGTGAGAACAAGGCCAGATTGAATGTCATACGGAGACCCTCTCTCAAACAAACAAACAAGAGTACATGGAGCAGCTATTTGAGGCATATACAAAGTACATTGTAGGAGGTGAATTGAAGGAAAAGATTATATTTTGAAGTAAGAACTAGAGAAGAAGAAAAATTTTAAAAAGAACAAAATAACATCACCAGATCTGGGGCTCTAGCTCAGAGGTAGAGCACTTGTCTAGTATGCTTGAGCTCTGGGGTTGGATCTCCTGCACCACACACACACACACACACACACACACACACACACACACACACAGAGGCATAGAGTAGCTCCAAAGAGACAGTAAATATATCAAATTTGCCACTTGTGGTATCACTTGGCCTGGACCTGGAATAGCAAAAAACACCATTTTAAACTGGGCGTGGTGGACTGTGATCCCAGCTGTCTGGGAGTCAGAAGAATTGCAAGTTCTAGCCCGGCCTGGCCAATTTAGTGACTCGAAAGACCTTGTCTCAAAATAAAAAGGGCTGGAGGTGTAGCTCAGTGTGAAGGACCTGGGTTCCTTCTCAGTGCCACAAAAATCAATCAACCAACCAATCTCAGCCCTCGTACAGCTAAGGGCAACCAAACTCGGATCGGTTCTGGAATAGGACCTACTAGTCAGAATCAAATCGGCTAAGTTTTGATTATTTGAGGTCCCAATTTGTGTTGTAAAGTTCTGGGACAAGAGGGGCAACTGTTCCCTGAGGATGATGCTATTGAGTGTAGACACTTGTGTTTGGCGAAACTGGCACAAAGGAGACTCCCCGCATGAGGTCATTGGGCCAGGGCAGGTTTTGAAACCCTGTAGGGTTCCCCCGGTAGGAGGGCGCCCCTCCTGAGGAAGCCATGGCCCTTCACAGGGTCCGTGACCCCCGCCTTGCTCCTGTAGCTCTTTTTATCCTGACCCTAATGAGGTCAACTGAGGTTCCCTTGAGGGCAGGAGGCTTCCTACAAATGGAGGCCACAGTTCCCAAAGGCAGCCACTTGAGACCACTGGGCGCTGGTCAAGCGAACAGCCACAGAGAGAGGGAATTAAAAAAATTGGTTTTTAGCTTTTTAGATATCAAAGCCTTTTTTTTGGGAACAGGTTCTTGTTATGTAAATCAGGCTGGCCTCAAACTCACAGCGATCCTCCTGCCTTGGCCTCCTGAGTGCTTGGATTAGAGCAGGCATGTGGCACCTGCTCAAGCCATTCTTAAAAGGAAAAAAGGGGAGAAGGAGGAGCTAACTCTCCTTTTTGTTTTGTTTTGTGTTTTTGATGCTGGGGATGGAACCAAGGACCTCAGGCATGCCAGGCAAGTACGATCTTGACAACCTAGATCCACAGCCCACTGAGGATCTTATACTTAATTTATTTATTTTTCTAGGGCGGGGGATCAAAGCCAGGGCCTCGCAGGAAACTAGGCAAGTGCTCTACACTGAGCCGAACCGCAGCGCAGGGACTGAGTATCTTGGGGCTGCTGTCTAGAGACACCAGGCCCTTTCTCTACTAACTTTCCCCCAGAGGAACCAGACAGAAATTCAGAACTGCAGCTTCAGTCAACTAAAAGCCTTAAGAAAAGAAAGAAAAAATTAAAAAAAAAAAAAAAAAAGGCTGCTGGCAGCTTTAGGCAGCTATAAGTCCAAGAAAAAATAATATTGATTTTAAATTTTAACTTCTGAGCAAGTGCCAAATCTAGCGAATAGAATGCTGTCCTTATAGTACTTCTTTTTTTTTTTTTTAGGTGCTGGGGATCGAATGCAGGGCTTTGTGCTAGCTAGACAAGCACTCTAACCACTGAGTTAAATCCCCAGCCCCCATCCTTATATTACTGACTTACACACAAGCTAAATACACACAATGGGTGAGAAATGGAATTAAGTAAATTAGGTAGTCATATTTATAATTTTTTTACAGTGCCAGGGATTGAACCAAGAGCTTTCCAACTAACCTATACCCTCACCTCCTCCCTTTTTAAAAAAAAATTGAGACAAGTTCTCCCTAAGTAGCTAAATTGCCCAGGGTGGGCTTGAATTTGAGATCCTCCTGCCTCAGGCTCCAAGAATGCTGGGATTACAGATGTGTGCCAAATATGCCTGGTTCATATTTATAATATTTTAGTATAGCCTGGTGTGGTGGTACATGTCTGTAGACCCAGCACTTGGGAGGCTGAGGCAGGAGGATCATCATGAGTTCGAGGCCAGACTGGGCTACATCATGAGTTCAAGCCCAGCCTGAACTATATAGTGAGACTCTGTCTCAAAAAATACAATATATAAGATACACATGTGTGTATATATAATATACGACTAAATTAAAACAAATTTCTAAAATTTAATCCCATTGGAATTCAAAATACATTTACTAAATTTATAAAGCAAAGATAATAGTTCAAGTAAGGCAGCATACATCTATAATTCCAGCTACATGGAAGGCTGAGGCAGGAGAATGTCAGAGAATTGCGAGTTCAAGGTCAGCCTACACAATTTAGGAAATTCTGTCTCAAAATTTAATTTTAAAAAATGCAGGTGGGGTGGGGTGGGTGTATGTTAGCAGCACTCCTGGGGTTCAAGCTCCCGTACAGCAGAAAACAAAATTAGTGGGAGAATTGGGAGTGTAGCTCAGTGGCAGAGCACTTGCTTAGAACATGCAAAGCTCCAGGTTTGATCGCTAACATTAAAAAGACTTTATAAAACAAAACCAAAAAAAATTAGAGGCATCCATTGACTTTCATGGATGTACAACATAGATTCTAATTTA
This sequence comes from Hystrix cristata, assembly GCA_004026905.1. Classification (NCBI taxonomy): domain Eukaryota; kingdom Metazoa; phylum Chordata; class Mammalia; order Rodentia; family Hystricidae; genus Hystrix; species Hystrix cristata. Next base: position 42,826 of record PVJO010007480.1, read on the forward strand.
GCAATAATTGGATAATCCATGACCTGACTAAAAAACTTCATGGATTTAGTACTGGAGCTCAAATTACATCTACACCTGTGGATACCATTAATCGACTTGCCTCTTTTTTTTTTTTTTCTTTCTTTCCTTCTTGCTTTGGTATGGGGGACTGAACCCAAGGCCTTCACACTGAGCTACATCCGAGACATTTTTTTTTTTTTTTTGGTACCAGGGATCGAACTCAGGGCCTCATGCTTGCAAGGCAAACACTCTAACCACTAAGCTAAATCCCCGGCCCATCCGAGACATTTTTAATTTTTTTATTGTGAGAGGAATCTCTCTAAGTCGTTAAATTGCTTAGACTGGGATTGAATTTGTCATTCTCCTGCCTCAGCCTCCCAAAGTGCTGGATTGCAGGTGTGTGCCACCTTGTTTGGTCCCAGCCTTTTTTATTTCTTATTTTGAGACAGGAGCTGACAAAATTGCCCAAGCTGGCCTCAAACTTGTGATCTTCCTGCCTCAGCCTCTGGAGTAGCTGGGTTTATGGGTGTGCAGCACTGTGCCCAGCTGGATTTTACCAATATTAAAAATGTTTTTAAAAGGACACTTATCATTGTTATATATTTTTTACTCTAAAGGACACCATCAAGAAAATGAAAGAGGCGGGGCATAGTGGCACAAGCCTGTAATCTCAGTTACTCTGGAGGCTGAGGCAGGAAGATTGAACATTGGAGACCAACCTGGACAATTTAGCAACTTAGTGAGACCCTGTTTCAAAATAAAAATAGAAAAGGATGGGGTTGTAGGTCAGAATGAAGGCACTAGGTTCAGTCTCCTGTGCAAAAATACACAAATAAAACCCAGATGTGATGGCATTTGCTTCTGATCCCAGCTATTTGAGAGGCTGAGACAGGAGAATTTAGAATTTGAAGTCAGCCTGGGAAGCATAACAAGACCCCCATCTTGGAAGAAAAGTAATAATAGTGAAAGACAGAGCTGGGGGTGTAGCCCAGTGACAGGGCACATGTCTAGCATACACAAGATGCAGGGCTGGAACCTCAGTACAGCAAGAAAAAAGAAAACAACAAAAGAAAGCAAGCAAGCTGGAAAACCCATGGAGTAGGAGAAGCTATTTACAAATCATGTTAGTGATAAATGATTTGTATACATAGTATATGAAGAACTCTTACAACTTAACAATGAAAAAAAAATCTAATTTTTAAAAAGACAAAGGATTTGGACATCCATTTCTCCAAAGAAGACATACAAAGGGGCAACAAGTACAGGAAAAGATGATCCATTTCCAGGGGTGGTGGTGCACGCCTGTAATCCCAGAGCTCTGGAAGGCTGTGGGAGGAGGAAGGACCACAAGTCTGAGCCCAGCCCCAGCCACTTAGTGTTTTATGAGATGTTGTCACAAAATAAAAAGGGTCGGGAATGTAGCTCCACGTGACAGCCCTGGGTCGAATCTCCAGTACCAAAGAGAAAAAAGAAGCAAGGAAGGAAGAAAAGAAAGAAGGAAAGAAAGAAGGAAGAAATAAAGAAAAAAGGAAGGAAGGAAGGAAGAAAAAGAAAAGAAAGAAAAGATAATTAACCTCCCTCATCATTAGGGAAATCCAAACGCAAGTCACAGACAGGTATCATGTCCCATTCTTGGGATAGACAAAATCAGAGCTGATATTAGCAGGGATGCTGAGGAATTGGAGCCCTCATAGATTTCTGGTGGGAACGTAAAAGGATAGAGCCACTCTGGAAAGCAGTTCGGTAGTTCTTCAAACTCTTCAATGTTATTATATAACCCAGCAATTCCATTCCTAGTTATTATAACTCCACAGTTATTACATGACCCAGCAATTCCACTCCTAGGTATATACTCTGGAAAGCAAAAACCTGTATTCAACAAAAATGTATATGTGAATTTTCACAGAAGCATTACTCCTTTCGTCTTTTGTTTTCTTGGGACAAGGGTTTGGGGATCAAACTCAAGGCCTTGTGCTTGCTAGGCAAGTGCTCTACCAACCGTTGACCTAAATTTCCAACCCTTGAGATGGGGTCTTCCTATGTAGCCCAGGATGGCCTCAACCTCATGATTCTCCTGCCTCAGCCTCCCAAGTAGGTCAGACTACAGATGTTCGCCATCACACCAGTACAGTGCTGCTGTTCATACCCCCAAAGGTGAACCTCATGCCCATTATCTAATGAATAAATAGTGAAATATGGTACATATCTGCAACAGAATATTATTCAGCAATAAAATGGAGTAACACTGGTTAGCTTTGGAAAACATGCTAAGTGAAAGAAGGTATTCACAAAAAAGTCAATGATTTCGTGTATATAAAATGCATAAACAGGGTTGGGAATTTAGCTCAAGTGGTAGAGCACTTGCCTAGCAAGCACATGGCCCTGAGTTCGAGTCCCAGCACCCCCCCAAAAGAAATGTATAAAAGAAGGTAAATCTAAAGGGTAATCCCAAGACTTTGGGGGACTAAGGCAGGAGGATCTTAAATTCAAGCCCAACCTGGACAATTTATCAATTTAGTGAGACCCTGTCTCAGAATTTAAAAAATAAAAAGGGGTTTAACTTAGCAGGAAGGCCCTGAGTTCAATCCTGAATAACACATGCACACGTACACACACACACACACACACACACACACACACACACAGAGTTAAGTTTAGGGTTGCCCAGCCGCCAAGGGGTTCTTTTGGGATGAAGAAATAGTCCTAAAGCTGTAATGGTTACACAAGACTGTGACTGTCCCCACATCAATGTATGTATGGTTTTTGTTGGGTGAATTCTATGGGATGCAAATTATATTTCATATACAGGCTGTCCCATATACAAAATCAAGAGAAAATCAGGATACTATCTGTACCATTTGGAACACCAAAAAAATATTGAATGCCTATCTTCAGGCACCTAGAACAGATTAGCTAGCAGTATATTTTGATTGGTTAGTATTAAAATTTAACAACACTAATTGGCCCTAAAAGGTATGATACTGGGGCTAGGGGTTTAGCTCCGTGCAGAATGCTTGCGCAGCATGTGAGAAGCCCTGGGTTAGAGCCCCAGCACAAGAACAAAACAAAACAAGAAAAACAAAAAAGGCATGATACTGACATAAGTAAATGCATCACTGGCACAGACAGCCCAGAAACAGATACAAATATATATATGAATTAATTGTTTAATCAACATGTCATTTCAAATCTGTAAGTATATATAAAATTTCATTGTTTATACAGAATTTCAAACCTGCAGGTCAAAGCTAGTTTACAAATAAGCAACAATCGCTCATCTTTCTGGAGGAAAATAAAATTGGATCCACTCTACCATACCAGGTGCCAACATACATTTGATTTAAATGTTTTTAAAAGTAACATAGGGCTGGAAGTGTAGGTCAGTGATAGAGCACTTGCCAAGCACGCTCAAGGCATGGGGTTGGGGGTGGATAATATAGAGTTCGGGGGGAAAACCCCTAGAAAAGTCTGTACATAATCTAAAGTTTAAGAAGGATTTTCTCTTTCTCTTTGGCGGCTTGAGAGGATGAAGACCCCACCCCCACCCAGCCTCTGGCGTGTTAGGAAAGAGCTCTACGGCTAAGCTACAACCCTGGCATTCTCCCCCGCCCCCTTTCAAAAAAAATCTTTGAGACAGGTTCTTGATAAGTTGCCCAGGCTGACCTCGAACATAATTCCCGGAGAAAAGAACCTTTAGGACCGTTGCCACACAATCGAAGAATGTTATCATTGCTGATTTGCAACGTAGGAAAGGGAGGCTTTGAAAAATTCCACATTCGATAATATGATCCCATACGCGTTTCTTTTTTATTTTTTAGCAATACAAAGTTTATTCAAGTAATATATGCATGTGGTTCAAAATTCCCAGAGGCTCACCAATCCCCTTTTTAAGTTAGGTCTCTCCTCATCTTTTTCGCCCTTCTCGTTTCTTCTTCTATTCATAATGTTTACACACACACACATACACACACACACACACACACATACACACAAAGGAAGATTGCAAGAGAGGGAGGGGAGAAAACGGCAGATCCTTTGAAGATAGAGTCTTTCCTCTCTTTCACTCATCCTTCTCGTCTCCTGTCTCCTGCCCTCCCTCTTATTCTCTTTTCGTATCCCCATTTTCCTCTTCCTTTCTGTATATTTCAAGATCCTCTTACTAATACGTGTGTTTTTTTAAATTGAGAAATAGTCACGTTTATATATGGACAGAACATTTCTAGACTCAAACTCCTGGGAGCGGGATTGGGGGGAAGAGGACTTTTCTATGTACATTCATTTCTGTTTGAAAATTTTCTTTACTACGAGCATCAGTTGTATAACCTTTTAATAAAAAGAAAAAGATGCTGACAAAAATAAAGAAAACTCCACGTTCGAAGAAGTAAAAATTCGGGATTTACAAAAAACATCGTTATATTGCAAGCACAATAGAACCGACCAGGAGAGACTCAGCATGGTGTGCCTGAAGAAGAAAGGCTGAAAGAAAAGTCTAAATTCAGAAATGGTGGGATAGAGGAGTCAGAGCATTTCGTGGACTGGCAGATTTACGAGCATGGCAAATCATTACAGGGCCCCAGGAACGTGGGGAGAGGCAGGCATAAAGGCTTTTGTGAGCATCTTGGGCGCGCCTCCCCGCCCCCATCCTTGCCTGTCTGGTTTCTCCAGCCACACCGAGCGCGGGGCGTGGTCCCACCGCCAACTCCGCCCCCGGCTGCGGGCTCCGCCCCCGACGATGGGTTCCGCCCCCAACTCTGGGTTCCGCCCCCCTGCCCGGCCCTCGTCCTAGCTCCGAGAAGCGGTTCTAAGCTCAGCTTCGGCCGCACGGCTTCTTTCTGCCTCCGCTCTCGTGGATGGGCCCACCCGCACCCACGAGGGAGAGAACTGGGATTGCTCTCTCCGGAGGGGTCCAACGTGGCTGATGCCCCAGCGGAAGCGGAAGTCACGTCAGCGGTCCCCCCGCTTGTCTTCGGGCTCCGCTCGCCCGAGACCTGACTCCGCGGTGGTCGGACTCTACCCTGCTTCGGTGAGGCAGGGTGAAGGGCGCGCACCGGCGGTGCAAGGCGGTGGTGAAAGGGCGAGTTGGGCCCGGCCCCCGAAAGACCTCTTCCGAGAGGCCTGGCGCGCCCCTCTCGGGGCCGCGGGACCCCCGGCGTGTCCGTGTCCGAGAGGCCACTCGGGCCGTGCGTCCCTGCAGGTGCCGGGTCGGGCAGGGCCGTCAGCGCTCGCCCGCGAGGTTTGCATGCGCGGTGCACACCCCTCTTCCGAAGCCTCCGCAGTAACCTTGCTGAATTTTTATCCCCAGCCTCTGGGATCACGTTGGCTTAGACCCTGCATCCTCCAGCTTCGGGGACCCGACGGTTTCTGCGCGTCCGGGTGACCACTGAGTGAAAGGTGGGTCACGGGGGCCTCATATGACTTTTGTTTTTAATACAAACGAATGTTTCATCCGAGAATTTCGCTTTCTTTGTGCGTCGCGTACTCCTTGATGACACATGGTATTCCAGTAGAAAGGTAGAGATGCAAAGACGCTTTCCTAGGCGCTGGGGCCGCATCTCATGGGAGAGCGCTTGCAAGATTCTTAGGTGTCTGTCGGGTGCATGTATCTGTATGTAATTCTAAAATGGGTCTTCTTATTGAAGGAAAACAAGAATACTGAGAGTGTGTGTGTGTGTGTGTGCGTGTGTGTGTGCGTGTGCGTGACTGGAAAGTATGCAGAGCAAGCGCTCCATCACTAAACTACGCGCCGAGCCCCAAAGCTAAATTTTTTTGGTTTCCGCCCCCGTATTAAAGATTAAACCCTGGGCCTTCGCACCGAGCTACATCCCTGCCCCACCCCCCGCCTCTTTTTGAGACAAAGTCTGGCTAAGTCCCTAAATTGCCTGGGCTGGACTCCAACTTCCATCTTCCTGCCTCAGCCTTTCAGAGTGCTGGGATTACTGGCATGTGCCACGCCCAGCTAAAGCCGACGTATTTATTTGAAAAGAGTGGGTCTGTAGCCGCCTCCCCACCAACAGACTTTTAAAACAGCCCTCCAGGAGTTAAGCTTGGAGGCTTTGTTAGGCTACTACTACTACTCCTCCTAGCCGAATTGAATTAACCGTTTGCTTTCTCTCCTAGAAAAAAAAATGCATTTTGTTACGTCCATGTAGCAACACCCCACGATGAATGTAATCATCATGTACTACAAACATGTAATGATAAAAATTTTAAAAAATAAAGTGCATTTAATGTGAACTATTTGCGAGTAAGTTTAAAAATACAGACATGATACTTAACTTTTATATAATTGGTAATACATCACCTAAAGATGAGGATATTGGCTCACTAAAACCACAATACTAGTATTTCAACCAAGAAAATAATGTGAAGTCTGGGACTGTAGCTCAGTGATAGCGTGCTTGCTTAGATGCTGAAAGCCCTAAGTTCAATCCCCTGCACCACCAAAACACAGCAAAATTATGTAATACCTACTTTGTAAAAAATTTCCACATTATTTCAAAGTAAGCTTTAGGTGTTTTTGGATCCAAGATCCCTTCAAGTTTCTTTTGTTTCTTTTTCTTCTTTTGAGACCTCCTTTTAGAGCTTTTAATGGTGACACATCATGGCTGCACATGTGCCCTAAGTTCACCACTGATGTAGGCCATGCGGGCCTCCAACTCTTGATCCTCCTGCCTCAGCCTTCTGAGTGCTGGATTACTTCAAGCTTAGTTTACTGCAGGGTTCTCGTATTGATGTCCCTTAGGGTCTTTGAACCTCAGGCAGTCACCATGGTCTCTGTGTTGTATTGACTTTTGGAAGAGTGGTATATTCTTTCATCAAGTCACATATTTTGATATTTCTGTTTGTATTTTCATGATGTGTTTAAGTGTTTTTTCATCACTTGTATTTCCCTTGTAGTGATGAATGGCTGGATGGCTGATGAAGGACAGTGACAAAAATTCAAATTAGGGCTGTTCTTAGAGAACTTATAAATTAGTGAAGAGGGTAAGCATCTGATTAATAGCAAATAATAACTATTATAACAAGATGATCAGAGTTTTCTGTTTTCTTTTTTTTTTCTTTGGAGTGGAGGATCGAACTCAGGGCCTTGTGCTTGCAAGGCAAACTCTCTAACCACTGTGCTAAATCCCCAGCCCCAATCAGTGTTTTAGAAGTAAAATATTTCATATTCTGTTGCTATGTGGAAGTCAGTGAATGTAAGAAAAGTGCATTCTATTGAAGCTGAGACCAAAAGGCAGAATATGAGAATTAGCCAAGTTGAAAGAAAAGAGAATGGGAGTAAGGAAAGCACCTGTGTGCATCAGCTACTTACATCACATTTCTACGACGAGAGGGGAGGGGATCGACGTGAACCCTGGGTTTGATCGTACAGTGTTTTTCTTTAGGAAAATAAATCTAATCCTCACTATATAACTGACGGGAGAATGAAGGCCTTGGATTTAATCCCCAGTAACTGCCCCTTCACCCCACCAAAGATAGTATGAATATATTTTATTTTCATGAATAGGAAGTTCATTGAAGGAAATAATGAGAATCAACAATTCGACATTGAAAAATAAACTCTCTGTGAAAATTCATTTATATTATCTATTTTAGGAAACGTTTATGTTCATAAACAGAGTCAAAGCCTCTTCGAGTGGTTTTTAGTCCACTTCGGGGTTTCTGCTATCCAAACTAGGACTCTATTTCCCTGAGGGAATGTTCCAGTTCCAGTTCTAGGAGTAACCAGTCCTGTGCAACTCCTTATAGACACTGACACATGTAGGGGTTTGGAATTACTCCATAGGCAAATGACCAATGTGTTCTGGCAAAGAGCTTTGAAGGGACCCTTTGGCTTGACAATATCTATACTGTCTTCTGGATTCACCTCTTAGGGGTCCCCATAAGTAATCTGGACTTAATAGAAAAAGTTGATGAGAGGTTTCTGCAGATAAAGTTGATGAGGGTCCTGCAGATAAGGCTGGTAAGGTGCGCACACACTGCTGGCAGTAGAGTTTACTGGACAAGAATTTGAACTGTTGGCCGTAGCTACTGAATTTTGCATATGCACGCTCTATAACATTGCATTCATGGGTGTAGTGTGCGTTAATATAAGAATAAAGGTGTTGGGGTCGGGGATTTAGCTCAAGTGGTAGAGTGCTTGCCTGGCAAGTGCAAGGCCCTGAGTTCAAGCCCCGGCACCAAAAAATAAAAATAAAATAAAATAAAACATATCATAAATTAAAAAAAAAAAGAATAAAGGTGTTTTATCACTGTTACTTGAAATAGTCCTTAATTAGAAATAACCAAAAAAAAAAAAAGAAATAACCAAATGTGGATCAACAGAGTAGGTAAATTGTGGTATACTTATATTATTGGAATCATCTGTAGCAGCGGTGCCAAACCTATGGCGTGTGTGCCACAGCAGGCTGTTTGCATCATTGAAAGTTCTAAAGGTTCGCTGTCACTGCTGTATAGCAAATAGAAAGAATACATTAATAGTAGATGCCACAATATGGATGAACTTCGCTAACGTACTTTGTTTGTTTTGCTGGGGTGGAACATGGGCCCTTGTACTTTCTAGCCAAGCAATCTATCCCCTCGGGTATAGCTGACATAATTTTGAATGAAAGGTGCTAGATGCAAAAGAATACCTAACTCAACCAAGGGAGAAATCTAGACTTGATTAGAAAACATACGTGTATTTATCTGTTGGTGCCCAACACATTTTATCAAATTTTGTGATTTAAAATAACACAGGTTTATCTCATAGTCACTCTGGGTCACAAGACCAGTCGTGGATGGTGTAGGTTTTCTCCTTGGGATCTCCCCTGAACCAGCCAGGGTTTTGGTGGGTTTCTCCCACCTGGCTTAACTAGGGGAGAGTTTGTCTCCACACTCAGGTCATCCGTACAATTCATTTCTTTGCGGTTGTAGGACTTGTCACTCATCAATGGACGCTGCCCAGGCTCCTAGAGGCTACCTGTAACTTTCACCACTTGGCCCCTTCCTTCACTAAGTCAGCTACCAGAGTATCTATACTTCTGAGAAGGCCTAACTGATCTTTAAAAAGTTGGAGTAGGGTGTAGAGGTGCATGTCTATAATCCCAGCTACTTAGGAGACTAATAAAAAGGACTGGGGATGCAACTCAGTCAAAGGCCCTTGTTCAATCCCAAGAACTGAAAAAAAAACCCAAAAAAACAACAAAAAAAACCCCCAAAAAACCAAGAAAAACAAAACCTACTGGCTGGGGACATAGTTCTGTGGTAGAGTGCCCACCATTTATAAGGCCCTGGGCTTGGTCCCTAGTACTGCCAAACAAACTTTCCACCTGATTAGATTGATGAACTCAAAACCAACTTACTTGGAGCCTTAATTACATCTGCAGAAGCCTTCATATTTGCCATATTCTCTTGGCTGGAAATAAATCATAAGTCTTGGATACCCTCAAGGAGAGGGAATTACCCAAGGTCACGTGATTACCAGAAAGCAGAGATCACAGAGGCCCTGTAGGGTATAATGGCCACAGTACAGGTGTAGTTCACAAAAGGTAGAGAAACTTCCTGGTTTCCTCTGAGCCTGAGCTGGCCTGCAGTCACCAGAAGAACATGAGCAGGACTTTGTGGCATGGGTCAACAGAAGCAGGACCAGTGTGCACGGAGATTGGGCAGCACTCTAGGCCTGAGGTGTGGGACACAGCGTACAGGACCGAGGCTTACTGTGGGCAGATGCACAGCACGAGTTGGGTCAAATGCAGCTTGTGTCCTAGAATGCACCACGAGTGGGTCATAGGTGACACAAGAAGGAGGGGAAGGAAAGGGCAGTAAAAAGAACGAAGGGGTGTTATGTCCATGTACCAACTCCCCACAATGAATGTAATCATTATATACTGCAAATGTGTACTCATAAGATTAGAAAATCAAAAATGAAGACATGGGAAACTATACATGAAACATACATATGCCAGGTGTGGTAGTACACACCTGTAATCTCAGCATGCTGGGAGGCTGAGGCAAGAGGATCTCAATTTGAGCCCAACTTGGGCAATTTAGTGATTTAGCAAGACCTTGCCTCAAAATAAAAAATAGTTTGGGGATGTAGCTCAGTGCAAAGGCCCTGGGTTCAGTCCTAGTACTGGAAGAAAGGAGGAGGAGGAAGAGGAGGAAGAGGACGGAGAGAAGGGGGAGGAAGAAGAAGAGGAAGAAGAAGCGGTAGCAGCAGAAGTACTACCAGCGCAACGGCATGCATGTGGGTACCGGTGTGCTTCTATTACTTGGATTCCTTTGAGTGTCTAGTGTGCACATTAAGAGGGTCCCTGAGTGGTGGTGACAGATAGGGACTGAGGTTGCCTAGGGCTGGAGTGTCCTGGGCACGTCGTATGGCAGAGCACCATAAATGTTGTCACCCCGTCCCGATGACCTATCACGCATCAGTGGGATCCAGCAGAAGTTTCTTTCTTCAGTGTCCCTCTAGTCCTCCTCTTACTGGTGCCAAACGTAAAGGTTTATGGTTAAAGAAATGACTAAAGAAACCAGCATATTCCATACATAGTGTTGGAGGGGACTTTGGAGCTGAGATGAATAAACAGCCTGCTGGTACAGCCAGCTATACATATGTACCCTTCTGCACATATTTTAAATCCCTTATAGTAATTAAACAAGTCTGTATTTGTAATGAAGAAAATAAAAAAGAAGTTTTAACTCTTCTCCAAAGTGAGAAGATGCATAGTCCCAATAGATGTTGTATTACCAGTTGTATTACTCTTCCAAATTAGTCATGTTTTCAATGATTTTTTTTAAAACTAAATTATAGCTGGGTGTGGCGGTGCACGCCTGTAATCTCAGCATTGTGGAAGTTGAGGCAGGAAGATCTCAAGTTTGAAGCCAGCCTGGGCTATATAGAGAGCCTAATGTCAGTTTGAGCAACATAGGGAGATCCTGTCTGAAAAAAAAAAAAAGCCAGTTCTTCTTGCTTATAATCCCAACACTCTGGGAGGCTGAGACTGGAGGATCACAAGTTCAAGCCCAGCCTGGGTAACTTTCCTTCTTAGGGAGACACTTTCTCAAGCTAAAACATAGGATGTAGGTCAGTGTGAAGGTCCTGGGTTCAGTCCCCAGCAGTGTATGTGTGCATGCGCGGCGCGCACACACACAAACACACAAATTCAATCTTCAGTACTTATATGTAATAAAATGTAGAGAAGCTCGGTGATTGGCTAGTTTATGCAAACACATACATAATGCAAGCAAAGAGAAAGACATACAAAACTACTGCAGCTCTTGTTTCTGTGCTTGGTCGCAAGTTTGTGCTTGATATCCGTGGTTACTTCTTCAACTGCTATTTCTGTGTTTCTCTTCCCTTTGGCCAGAACATTATCTGTCCTGGCTTCTGTACCTGGAGGAATAACCCAAACCTTCATCCTCAGAGTATCTAACTCTTCCATTCTTCTGTGTTTTTTCAGTTGTAAGTTTCGATTAACCTTTTCTTTGTAACACGGAAGTTTTTAAGGCTCTAGGCTTGCCCCAACTGTACAGCTGTACCCCAGTTTCTCTTTGGTACTTGGGATCAGTCGCTATAGCCAGTAGATTAACCTCCCTTTATTTTGCCTCTGGGTGTAGGGATTTGATGATGTACGAAGCCCACGATGACCAGATGGCATCTCATTTCCAGTGTTTCCTGAGGAAAGCAGTCACTATTAGGGAATTAACTTCCTAGAACTGAGGGCAAAGATTCTGTCGGTGAGGCCCGGGTGTTGCTCAGTGGTAGAGCACTTGCCTAATAAGTGTGAAGCTCTGGATTCCTTCCCAACACTGCAAAAAAAGTTGGGGATAGAGTTCAGTGGTAGAGCACTTGCCTAGGATGTACAAGGCCCTGGGCTCAATCTCCAGTGCTCAAAAAAAGAAAGGTCAACATTGCAATAAAGTAAAATAAAAATTCTGTTTGTGGAGCTAATTCCACATTCACTCATGCGTTGCTCTATTTACGTTCTGGCTGCAGGGAGACAGTGCCATGGGAAACTCCCTGATTCAAAGCAGACACACTTGGCTTTCTGCGGGTTCTGCATCCGGGGACTCAGCCAACCCCGACTGGAAGAAAACGTTACATTTCTGCTGACATGCACTGTGTAGTAAGGGCTGTGGTGATCGCATCTGCACTGGGTATGGGCAGACATTCTTTTCTTGTCATTATTTCCTGAACAATGCAGTCTAACAAGCATTTACAAGGCATTTATGTTGTGTTAGGTATTAAGTCATCTAGAAAAACATTAAATGGAAGCTGGGTATGGCGGTGGCGCCTGCCTGTAATCCCAGCTCTCAGGAAGCTGAGGCAGGAGGATCATCATGAATTTGAGGCCAGCCTGGGCTACACAGTGAGTTCAAGTTTAGCCTGGACTACATAGTGAGACCCTGTGTCCCCCCAAAAAAGTCAGACAGAGAAAAGATGATTGAAGTGGCTGGAGGATGTGCACAAATGATGAGCAAATTCTGTGTGGTTTTATATAAAGGACTTAACTGTCTGTGGATTTTGATATCTGCAGCAGGTCTTGGACCGTCACCCTTGGACACTGAGGGAAAACTGCTCTGCCCTCAGAGTGAGCCCCTCCCACTCGGAGGTCTCCTGCTGGCCCTGGAAGCGAGCCCTGCCCCGGCCGTGCCCAGGGCCTCCTGCGTGCTAGCAGGTGCGCTGCTGAGCGCGGCTTGAAGCCCTGCATGTTTTCGTTATGGCAGTCCACTCTTCCTGGAGACCAGGCGCTCCCGAGCGGTGGCGCATCTCAGGGGACCAGATGCTCGCGGGAACATGTTATAATGCCTTCGCGTCAGAGTGGCTCCCTTCCCGCCCTCCCGCCCTCCTTTTCTCCTTCCTTCTTCCTTCTCCATACTGGGTATTAAACCCAAGACCTAATGCTTACTAGGCAAGTGCTCGTCAGCAGAGCTACGCCCCCAGCGCATTTTACTTTTTGAGACAGAGCCTTGCTAAGTTGCCCAGGCTGGCCTCAACCTTGGGATCCTCCTGCCTCAGCCTCCTGAGTAACTGGGTGTACAGGCGTGTGCCATCATACCTGGCTGAGGTGGGTTTCTTCATTAGACGTAATGTTTTGTGGGGCTGGGATGTAGCTCAGTGGCAGAGTGCTTGCTACCATGTGTAAGGCCTTGGGGTCAATCCCTAGTACCACCAAAAAATAAAAAGAAAGAAAAAAGAAAGAATGCTGCGTGAATGCCGTGATGATGGATGAAGCATTTTGTGACTGCACAGCTGGTGGCCCTGGCAGCGCCATTACGAAGAGAAAGGGAAATCCATATCCAGAACCTGAGTGTATTCCAGTGAGCTAAACCTTTGCCACCTGCGTGCTTTAAAGCCCCCATGTAGAGGCTCAGTGTATTAGTTACTTTTCTAGAGTCAGTGGTTTGCAAGAGAGCAGGTTTAGTACAGGACAAGTACAAGTTACAACACTCACCCATGAGCCAAATGCAGGAAGAGTGCCGAATGTCTGTCTAGGCACTGGAGACCCGAAAGATCCAATCAAGGGCTGGGAGCCCACAGCACTGTCCTGTGTACATCCGTGTCTGCACTAAAAGGCTGAAGAAATCTTTACTGGAACCAGGATACGATGCTCACAGCGGAGATGAAGACCAGAGCTCCCTGGAAGGGAACAGCAGCCATGCTGGACAACAACAAGGCCCTGAGCTCCTTCTGTGATGAGAACAGCTGGATTCCCTTCTGGAGAACCAGCTGCAACAGAGCTTCTCCTGGGAAGCAGCCGGCCCTATCTTCCGCTCCTGTTCTCCTTTGTGCTGTGTGAGCAACAGTCCTCGGGTGGATCCTCTATGCCCAGAACCCTCCAGCTGGGCGCTCCTGCTCAAGTGGACCATATCAGTCCAGCACATTCAGTGTAGCCGGGGCTGGGGATTTAGCTCAGTGGTTAGAGTGCTTGCCTTGCAAGCACAAGGCCCGGAGTTTGATCCCCATGAACCAAAAAACCCAAGAAAACAAAAACAAAACAAGCCACATTCAGTGTAGCCAACTTGTGATGAGAGCACTCGGGAAGCTCCTGGCTGGTCCTCTGGAGGGAGAGGCCCCAGAGTGGACACTTACTGTTGATTTCTGCTCAGAGCAGGTCAGGCCTGCAGCCAGAGTGCCCGCTCGGTCAGGCTTGGTAAGGGGAAGTCCACACTGGTGAGCTGTGAATAGCCTGCCTTCCTGTCTCTCTGTCTCTCTGTCTGTCTGTCTGTCTGTCTGTCTTTCTTTCTTTCTTTCTTTCTTTCTTTCTTTCTTTCTTTCTTTCCTTCCTTCCTTCCTTCCTTCTTTCTTTCTTTTCTTTCTTTCTTTCTCTCTTTTTTCTTTCTTTCTTTCTTTCTTTCTTTCTTTCCTTCCTTCTTTCTTTCTTTCTTTTCTTTCTTTCTTTCTTTCTCTCTTTTTTCTTTCTTTCTTTCTTTCTTTTTCTTTCCTTCCTTCTTTTCTTTCCTTTCCTTTCCTTTTCTTTCTTTTCTTTTCTCTCTTGCCCTGGGGGTCAAACTGAGGGCCTTGTGCTTGCTAGGCAAATGCTGTACCACTGAGCTACATGCCCAACCCCTGACCATGTGGCTGTTTTGTTCATGCGCCCAGGGGTCAGGTGCCCATTGCAGTGGCTGGGAAAAGTAACAGACATCTCAGGGTGCATCATTGTACCTACATGATCACTAATGGTCCCCTCTCTTCCTTTCCCTCCTCCCTCCCTCCCTCCCTTCGTTCCTTTTGCATGCTGGGACTGGAACTTGTACCTGCTAGGCAAGTCTTACTGTTGAGCTACATCCTCACCCCAGTGATCTTATTTCTAGTGAATCCTCTTTGGTGGGCATTCACATAGGTCACAGATACCTGACAGACTGTGTGCTTTCACAGGTCATCATAATGCCATTTACAGGCTTTGTTCCCAGCCTCGTTTTTCCACGTGTTGACCATGCAGCTAAGCCACTGGAACCATTCAGGAATCAGTGTGCGCATGCCTGAGGGCAGAGAACAGATGTCTGGCTGTGTCCAAATACAGCTTGAGGTTCTGCCCGTCGAGTTGCCTTGGCGCAGCCCTTCGGCCTCATGGCTCAGCCGGCCTGTGGCACCTCAGCTCTTTACTCTCAGGTGGTACTTGCATATCATGAGTCCTGTCTGCGAAGGAGGTTTTGTCTTAGTCCTTAGAGTGGGAGGAAGCCAAGGGCACGGGTTGAATGAGATAAGATGCGCAGCTGATGTCAGTGTTCAAAAAATCTTTGGTGGCTGGGTGTGGTGGCAAATGCCTGTAATGCCCGCACTTGGGAGACTGAGAGAGCAAGTTAAAGGCCAGCCTGGCAAATTAGTGAGACCCTGTCAAATAGTTTAAAGGGATGGAGATGTACCTCAGCACTTTCTGGGTTCAATCCCCACTTCTGGGGAGAGAGAGAGAGAGAAGGAAAGAAAGATGGACAGACAGAGAAAGGGAGGAAAAAGAATCATATTTTTTGCTCACTGCAAGTGCCAGAGCTCACTGTTATGTACACTGTTTCCATTTGATGGTAGATGCTGTTGCCCAAATGTACGGCTTGGAGGTTCACAGAACTTTCAGTTTATTTTACGAAGCCCAGGCCACTTGATCACTTGATGTCCCACAGATGTTCAGGCTGTACCATATGTCAGGGCTAAGCTGTTTCTCCAGAGCAGAATAGTAGCTAGGTTTGGTGGTACATGCCTATAATCCCAACACTCTGGGAGGCTGAGGCAGGAGGATTAAAAGCTGGGGCCCAGCCTGGGCAACTTGATGACTTAGTGAGAGTTCATCTGAAAATAAAAAAATTGTTTTAAAAAGGGCTCAGTGTGAAGGCTCTGGGTTCAATCCTCAGTACTGCAAACAAACAAACGAATAAATAAATGGAGAATAGTTTCCGCGGAAGATTTACCTATTCTATCCTGCTAGAGGTCTGCCCTCCGAGCCTCCCGTTGCGTCTGCCAGGAGATGCTAAGAGCATCCTGCTTCCCTTGGAGCCATCGGGTGGGACCAGATCTGCTAGATGGTTCACATTGAGTGCTGGAGCATCGTGGTACATCCTGCACTTTTTGCAGAGCGTGTTCTTGCCTTGGTCTCACTTGAAAATGGAAGACATCTGGACAACGATGTTGTTTGGTTAAAGCACGTTCCGAGTGGTGTATGTTAAAAGAGAAGGTATTTCTGTCTTTTGTGACAGTGTGGATGAACCCGGAGGGAATAAGCCAGACACAGAGAGACAGATACTTCCTGATCTCCCCAAAATAGGTCATCTAAAAAAGAACTCGTAATAATAACAAATGGTTACCAGGAATCGGGGAAGGGATTGTTAGAGGGTTACAAAATTTCAGCAGGATTAGAAGAATAAATTAAAGATATCTATTGTACACCATGATGATTATGATGAATAATAGTGTATTATGTCTTTGAGAACTGCTAAGAGTAGATTTTAAGTGTTCTTAACACAAAGAAATGATACTATGTGTGGTACTGCACTTAGCTCCTATTAGGTGTTCCACAATGAATATATATTTCAAAGCAATGTATTGTAGACTGCTGTACAAATTTTTATCAGTTAAAATAAAATATAAGACATAAAAGTAAAGAACAAATATATATAAGGCTATTTCGAGGTTTTTTATCATAGATTGTTTTCAGAATTTTGGATACAAGTACAATTTAAGAATCAGGTCAGGTGTAGTGTATGCTATAATCCCAGCACTTTGAGAGGCTGACCCAGGAAGATCTCAAGTTCAAGTCCTATATGGACAAATTAGCGAGACTTTTTTTTTTTGTGGTGCTGGAGATTGATCGAACTGAGAGCTTTACACTTGGTTGGTGAGCACTCTACCACTTGAGCTACATCCCCAACTGAGACCCTTTTTTAAAGTGAAAAAAAAGGTGGGGGGCTGGCTGAGAATGCAGCTCAGTGATAGAGTGGCCCTGGGTCAATCCCAAGTATCACGCGCGCGCACACACACACACACAGAGACACAGAAATTATTCTTTTAATGTTATCACTATGTACATCTAAAATGTACCATTAAAATTAAAAAAAGAAAAAAATTTTCTGTCACATATTTTTAAAAACCCCAAAACTTAGGGCTGGGGATTTCGCTCAGTGGTTAGAATACTTGTCTTGCCAAGCACAAGGCCCTGAGTTCGATCCCCGGCACCAAAAACAAAACCAAAAAAACAAAAAACCCCCAAAACTTGCAAATCTGAGGGTGTTTTGTGAGACATTAAATAAATAAGAAATTTCTCTTTGACCTCTTTTTTTCTATCACTTATTAACTGGACTGAAGTCATTCAACTAAAATGTAAACATTTCCCAACACCTAGAAGATAAGGCTTTGTTTAGGGTTTTTTGGGTGTGTGTGTGTGTGTGTGTGTGCGCGTGCGTGTGTGTGTGCAGTATTTGAGACTGAACCCAGGGCTATCTCACTGAGCTATAGCCCCAGCCCTTTTTAATTTTTTCATTTTGAGACAGGGTCTCACTAAGTTGCTAAATTGCCTGGGCTGGGTGTGAACCTGCGACTGCAGGGTTTCTCGTGTACGTATATAATTCAGGTGGGATTTTTTGGCTTTATTTTGTTTGTTTTTTGCTTTTACGGTGCTGAAGGTTGAACTCTGGGCATGCTAGGCAAGCACTGTACCGCTGAACTACGTCCCCAGTCCAATTCAGTTTTTAAATGTAATTTCATGGGGCTGGGGATTTAGCTCAGTGGTTAGAGTGCTTGCCTGGCAAGTTCAAGGCCCTGAGTTTGATCCCTGGCACCAAAAACAAAAACAAAACATAAATGTAATTTCATGTTGCAAATAGGGAGGGGTGGGTGAATGGAAGGGAGGGGAGGGGAAGGGGGGAAGAAGGGGGAAAACCAAGATGTATCATGTACAGGTACAAAATAACCATGTTAATTATGATCATTATGTATACAATGTACCAATACACGTTCTTAGTAAAAATAAAAAATTTAAAAAAAATGTAATTTCAGTTCTGAGCATAACTCATGGAAAAAAGTTGAATGTTTTAATGATTGATAGCACCAGACATGTTTATTGTGAGCTCTGGTGTGTGTGTGTGTGTGTGTGTGTGTGTGTGTGTGTGCTGGGTGTCAAAGACCTTGTACAAAGAACATGTTTGGCAAATGTTCTATCACTGAACCTTATTCCAGCCCTATAAAGTATTTATGAAGAGAAATACTCCAAATTAAAGTGAAATTTTGGTGTTGAGGATTTAGCTCAGTGGTAGAGCGTTTGCCTAGCAAGCACAAGGCCCCGAGTTTGATCCCCAGCATCCCCCAAAATAATAATACAAAGTGAAATTTTGGAAACCTAAGTGCGATATAGGAAACAAACGTTTCATAAGGTTAATATATGCCTTAACTTCCAAAGGGTCATGGGTAAAGAAAAAGTGGTCTGTACATGGATTAAAGCATGATTTTAGATGAAAAAAGTGGTATATATTTTCTCCAAAATCTAAGGGATCTGCCAAGTATTGTGCCTCATTTTGGGACAGTTGGTGTACAGAGCAGGAATTTAAAATGAAACCTTAAAAACAAAGTAAAAATAAATAAATAAATAAAATAAAATAAAACGAAGCCTTGTAGGGTCTGCATAGACGTGATATAAACACCAAACTCCCAGAAGCTTGTTTGAGTTGGCTGGTCCCTGAAACAGGTACCTTGTATTTTGTTTTTGTTGTAAAGGTCTCTAAACTGTTGGCTATTTATTGGTCAGTGAATCCAGTCTGCACAGTATTATCCAGTATGAAGTTTTTGGAGTGTCAAGACCTCTGACTTCATTTGGCATTGGACAGGAGAATTTATATTATCTGGAGGCAATGGTATGAAGGATCCTGGTGTCCTTTTGAGAAAGATGTGAAAACGAGGCTCTTATCTTCATTGGTAGCTGTATTCCAAGTGCCAGCTATTGTGCTTATTTGTTTCAGTAAAGACACCACATTTAGAGCAGCGGCTACAATTGGAATGATCGCTCAGGATTACGTTTACAGTAGTCCCGTCTTCATGATCCACGTGACTTCTGCAGAAGCCAAAAGTAGTGTTTTTCCTGGGGATGTGTGAAGGCTCATGATCCGTGGACCTTTCAGTTATTTTACAGCACCATTACTCTGTGCAGTTCCCCCAGCAATGTTGTACTACTTATGTTTGATTGTCTTAGGGGTTGGGGAATTCCCTGCGCTTCCACTAGCTTCTGCTACCATAATGGCTCTCACCTTGATGGTCAGAGAGCTGATTTTGGGTATGCTGCCAGTTCCCAAGAGTTCTGTATCCCATTTTATATTTAGCAACTGGAGAGATAACTGTGGCTTGGGTCTGTGTTTCAAATGGGGTCATTTGCACTAAGATACTATCTATCACCTGATAGCTTCAACTTTCAGTGGTGGTAGCCCATAATGGTGTTTTCTTGCAGTACTAGGGATTGAACCTTAGGGCCTTCACAGTGAGCTACATCCTCTGCCCTTTTAAAAATTATCTTGGTTTGAGACAGGGTTTCGCTAAGTCAGTACCCTGGCCAGGCAGTGCTTGAACTTTTGATCTTCCTGCCGGAGGCTTCCAGAGGGCTGGAATTACAGGCATGTGCCACCATACCTGGCTCATAATTGTATTTTGAATCCCCAGGGTGCAGTGTCACCTCAGGACCATTTTCGGTATATTTTCTTTTGCTGATACATAGTCATTCAAGTAACTGGCTGAGGTTCCATTGGGGAAAGCACAAAAACAAATGTACAATACAGAATATGTTGATGGTACAGGGTCTTTACCTTGATAAAGGCCTCTGGGTTTGTGAATTATCTAGGTAAAGAAAAATGCTGTGACTCTAGCTATAGAAAACGCATAAGTCAAGGAAGGTTTTGGCTACCAGACTTGAGATGTTTTGTTTCACAGACCAAGAAATATTCTAGTACACAGGTTAACACCCACTCCAGACAGACCATTCCGATTAATGGTATAGTGTACTGCCCACTGCCTTATCGGAGGGTAAATGTTTCCCACTCTGATCTCTGGGTTCTCTTCACCCCCATCAATCCGGGAATTCACCCCTGATGAATGAGTTCCCTATACTCATGGTTGCTCAGTGAAGAACAAGCACAAAGCTTTTCAAGAATGGAAAGTTAGCCAGTGGTAGTGTCACACATCTATAATCCCAGCACTCGGGAGGCTGAGGCAGGAGGATTACCACAAGTTCGAGGCCAGCCTGGGCTGCTTAGTGAGTACAAGACTGGCCTGGACTACACAGCAAGACCCTGTGTAAAAAAAAAAAAAAAAAAAAGAATGGAAAGCTCGGCTCACTTACCTAACTCTAAATACCTTCCTCAACAGAGTGTCTTCTAAGGCTTTTAACATATGTTGATGAAGGGGTGTGGAGCGATCACAAAGGATAGATGCACATTCCTAGTCTCTAAGGTTTCCTCCTCAGTGTGCCTGGCAAGCTCCGCCACATCAGCGTCATTAACCTGTCACCACTGAGTCCAGGTTTCACTCAGCTTGGGAAGCCGTTGCTAGGTCTAGAATACCTCATAAGGGCTTTGGTGTCAATTTGAACCGGTGTAAGGTTATCTTCCACCGTGCTTAGTCTAATACCTTACAATCCAGTCCATACAGTTGGGCAGGTTTTTCTGCTAAGTGTTACTAGAGTTGGATCATTTTATTGTGTGAGGTGTTGGCTCTTGCATTATGTGCTAAGGTGTATTTGTCCCCTGGGCTTTGCTCTAGTTATAACTCTGGTGACAACAACAAATGGCTTTGGCAGGTCTTCAGGAAAATGGGCTTGCCCTTCCTAGGTGTCTGCCCCAAGTGAGACGATCAAAGGGCCTTCAGGCAGACCAAGGCTGCTCTTCCGAAAAACCAAAGAGCAAAATACTTCCCTGTTAAGGGAGGCTGGAGTGTCCTGGGGTTATAAGATTGTGACTCTTATCAGGATCCAGCTAGCTGCCCTCATTGCCTGTGTCACATTCTCATTCTTCCCTGATCGTATTGTCAATTTTATTTACAATTACTATTATTTTGCCATGCTAGGGATCGAAGTGAATATACAGTCTTATGCATGCTGGCCAAATGCTCTACCGTTGAGCTCTCTCTATCTATCCATCTATCGGTCTGTCTGTCTGTCTGTCTATCTATCTATCTGGTGGTACTATAGCAGTGATGGCAAACCTTTTAGACCTTTCAATGGTAACAGCCCACTGCAGCACGTTTACCATAGGTTTGCCACCACTGTACCAGAGGATTGAATCCAAGGCCTTCACGCTGAGCTACATCCCCAGCCCTTGTTTTTATTTTTCATTTTGAGACAGTCTTGCCAAATTGCACAGTTGTGCAGATGGGCTTAGACTTGCAATCCTCCTGTCTGTAAGAAACTGTGGTCTTGTCTTTTCTAGTAAAGGGTATAAACAGGAACGCCTTCATCTTAAACTTCAGTTCACTGGACTGCCCTCCCCACGCCTCCCACCCGGGCTGCAGTTGTTAGTTACATGGAGCATCTGCAGCTTGGACCCGGGAACAGGTTGTGCCCTGGAGCCCCTCAGCCACTCTGCCCTGCAGCCCTTCAGGCCCTCCCCTCACCGCCTAGACTAGCCAATCGGGATAGACTGTGAACCTTCAGCCCAGCCAATGGGGAAAAAGGTCAGCTGCTGCTCCTACATTAGGATATGAAAGGAGCCTGCCCTACCTCTCTGTGTGCTTGCTGCCTCTCCTTAGGAAGTGTCGTGTACCCTTCTGCAGAAGTTAATTTTGTCTTGTGGGGATTTCTTGGTGTCTGAGTGCTTTATTTCTGCACTGACAAATTGAGTCTGGGTCTTATCGCCAACATGTCTGACCCTCGCAGAGTGCTGAAATTATAGGCATGCACTACCACGCCTGGCTCCTTTTTATTTATTTACTTATTTATTTTTGGATCCTACCTTGTTACCCAGGCTGGTCTTGAACTAGCTTCCTCCTGCCTCAGTCTCTTGAGTAGCTGGGATTACAGGTGCATGTATTCTAGTACATTAGAAATGTTAAGACTTTCTGTTTTCCTGGTGCCTGTGTGTCACTCACCTGGGTGTACCAGTGTGATAAGCCTGGTCTGTGCCATAAGTTCTCCTCATCGCCCTCCGGACCGCGGTCCATTGACATCCAGAGGCACAGATAGAGTCCTTCGTGTCTTGTGCTTGTGTACCCTGCCCCAGGCCCCAGTGAAGACTCCCGTGAGTCTTCACTCTTGGCTGCCTACCTGTCTGGCACAGCCTGCTGCACCCGGTGCTCCCGCCTGACACGCTGTGCCTTCTCCTTAGGACCCGTGAGTACTGTAGATCTTTGATCCCACATACTTCCCTCTGGCCACTTCTGAGCAATCCCGAAGGCTCTCGCGCAGGGGCTGTCCTCGCCCATTTACCTGTACCAATCAGTGCTCTAGTTCTGGTTCACATGACCACGGCTGGTGGTAGGTTTGGGGTTTTCTGGTTTTTTGTTTTTGTTTTTGTTTCTTTGAGACATGCTGTGTAGCCCAGGGTCGCCTCAGACATGTGATGTTCCTGCCTCAGCCTTAGGCCATGGTTGTAATTAAAGCTGTTCACTGAAACTTTGTGTTTCAACAATAACAATCCATGGTGATGAAAAATTTTACTTCAGGGCTATCCTAGAATCTCTTCAGTTCTTAGATTTTTTTATTGTTGTTGTG
The DNA here is from genome assembly GCA_004026905.1 of Hystrix cristata. Taxonomy (NCBI): domain Eukaryota; kingdom Metazoa; phylum Chordata; class Mammalia; order Rodentia; family Hystricidae; genus Hystrix; species Hystrix cristata. Next base: position 65,478 of record PVJO010007480.1, read on the forward strand.
GTTGTGGTGCTAGGGATCAAACCCAAGTCCTCCAGTATGCATTCTATCACTAATCTGTGTCCCCAGTTCTAGGTTCTTTTGTTTTTGTTTTGCTTTGTGTGTGGTATTGGGGGTCAAACCCAGGGGCACTTTACCCCTGAGGTACATCCCAAGCCCTTTAAGAGCATGTTTTTTTCATCATAAGTGTAATTACAGTTCAGAAAAAATTGAGCAAATAACTTTCTCTGAAAAAATATATTGACTCTGTATAGACTACAGTTATTGGGGGTAAGAGTACCACTGGTAAGTTAAATTACCCTATTTTCTATTTTGAAAATGACAAAGAGTCTCATTTCTAGTCTGATTATAAAGATACAAATGCCCAAAAGTGGCTGAGGATAAATGCAAAACAAGAAAGGCCAAAGCCGGTAAGCTACAGGCATGCGACAGGCTCTACAAGAAAATCTCAGAAATACCGGAAGTCGCCACAAGGAGCATTTGGTGGGAATTCGAAGTCGTGCTTGTCCTGGCCCCCGCGTTTGAGGCTGCGCGTGAACTCGTTGCAGCTGCCCTTCTCGTCGATGGGGCCTCTCCGCACAGCTCGTCCACCTCCTCACCTGTGAACCAGTCAGTCGCCCGTGGTGGCCAGCAGCTCGCGCAGGTGATCCTCCTGGATGGTGCCGTTGACTCTGATGACGTCCTGGGGTCCCTGGCGTTAGGTGGCTGAACATGGTGAGGAACGTGGTGAAGTTGATGGGCCCCAGGCCTCGTTCGTCACGGCGTCTAGGTATTCGTCAGTTGGGTTTTCCCCAGCAAGGCAAGCACATCGTGCAGGTCCTCTTTGTTGATGAAGCCATCTCTATGCTGGTTGATCGTGCTGAAGGCCTCATTGAACTCCTGAATCTGTGATTGGTCGAACATGGCAAACACGTTGGGCATCACGCCCTGAAGGTGCTTCTTGGTGGTTTTGGTCTTTGTCCTTTTGCTCAACATGGTGGGGGTTGAATCCCTGCACAGCTGCGAGAATTGCCGCACTGCAGCAAGCCCCTCGTCCCCGCTGTTGCTGCCCCTTTACCCCGAGAGCCACCGAAACCTGGCACTTCCAGCCTCACTTAGCACACTGCAAGAACATGTTTTAAGACAGGGCCTTGTTAAGTTGCCCAGGCTGGGATATTTTAGGTGAATGTCACCATACCTGGTCCTAGGTTCTTTGATTTGTGCGTGTGTGTGTGTGTGTGTGTGTGTGTGTGTGTTGTGCTGGGGATTAAGCCCGGGGCCTTGAGTATGCGAGGCAAGTGCCCTACTACTGAGCTACAGCGCCAGCCTGAGGTTCTTAGATCTTTTGTTTTGTTTTGTTTTGTTTGAGAGAGGGTTTCACTATATAGTTCAGATTGGCCTTGAACTCACTTTGTAGCCCAGGCTGGCCTCAAACTATTGGTGATCCTCCTGCCTCAGCCTCCCAAGAGTACAGGCATGCACTGCCATGCCCACCTAAGTTCTTAGATCTTGAATTGAGCTGAAAGTTAGCAGATCTGAAGTTTTCACTTTCTGCATCTACACATTCAGAAGAATCCATCACTTGCTGGGTGCGGTGGTGCATGCCTGTCGGCCCACCACTTGGGAGGCTGAGGCAGGAGGATCACAAGTTTGAGGCCAACCTAAGCAATTTGCTGAGATCCTGTCTCTCAAAAGAAGACATTTTTTTAAAAGGGCTGAGCCGGTAGCTCAGTGGTAGAGTGCATGCTTAGCGTGTGTGAAACCTTAGGTTTCATCACCAGCATGCACACACACACATAGGTTCAGATATCCATGTTATTCTACATGTATTTAGAAGTTTTCAGATAATGAATCATGTTCATTCTTATGTTTCAATTTTATTTAATTTACTAAAACTAAGCAAAAAATTCTATAGTCATACCATGGACAGATGAAGTGATCAGTAACACGTAGGGCTACGACTACTGAATTGTGCTGTGCCGTTCCAGAATGTCTGTTCTCGTGGGGATAAGACAGCTGTGGGAGGTCAGCCATTCGGGGCAAGATTAGCTTCACCCGAGTCCTGGTTCACCACTCGCAAACTGGATGGCCCTAGACCGGTCGGCTGTGGTGCCTGAATGTAGGTTTCTTTCAGTATTAAGTGAGGGTCACGGCATCTATTGCACAGGACGGTGGGGATGATTATATGAGCTGATGCATGAAAGGACATCGGAGCAACTTCGGATCCTCAGTGAACGGCACTTGGTGTTCTGAACACAACTAATGCTAAGTGGGCCGTGTCTGGGGCTTCCACATGTATTATCTGCAGGGAGACAGCACTAATGCCTGACGTTTGATGGCAGATGTTCAGTCTTTGCTTGATGACTGATACCAGCAGGACCCCAGAGAACGCTGGACAGAGAGGAATGGAGATCGCCCCTCTCCGCTTGGATTCATAGACTGTCTGGAAGCGGTCTCAGCATCAAGGACAAGGAAGGGAGTGTCCAGGCACGTTCTGGCCCCAGGCCCACAGGATGGCGGCTGTTGAGTTGTCGGAAGGTGAGTCCTCTGGGCACCCTTTCTCGGACTCTGGGTTAGGTCTCCCCTGAACAGTAGAGACAAGGGCAGGCCCCGGCAGCGTGCTCTTGGCTCGTGGCAAGCAGAGTGCTGCTCCAGGCTCAGCCCCTGGTGCGTGTGTTGTGGGAGGAGGAGCTGCATAATCTTCCGGAGTGCGTCCCCTTTTTCAGGACCTAATTTCCCTGAACTGTAGAATAGGACGATTCCCCTTTTCCCAGTGGGCAGCATACAGTCTCTTCCAATCAGATTGTACAGTTCACAATCTGCTTCTCTGGCTCTAAGTGAAAAATGCTTACCTTGAGCCGGGGTAGGTGGCAAACACCTGTGACTGGAGCTCCTCAGGAGGCTGAGGCAGGTTCAAGAGTGAGACCAGCCTGGGCAACTTAGTGAGATCCTGACTCAAAATAAAATGCATTTAAAAAAAAAAAGTTACTATGAGTTTGATTGATTGATTGCCGTACCAGGGGTCAAACCAGGGGCTCCCATATGCTAGGCAAGTACTCTACTGTTGAGCGCCATCCCTAGCTCAAAATAAAGCTTAAAAAAAATAATAAAGGGCTGGGGATATAGCTCAGTGGTAGAGCAATTGCCAAGCAGGAATGAGGCTCTGGGTTCATCCCTAGTGTCACCAAAACAAACAAAACATGACTACCACCATGTTTCCTTGTAGTCGTGTGTATTTGAACTTTCTCGTGTGTACTGTTATAGGGGAGTTTCAGACGCGGTGGAAGGACTTCCTGGCTGTGAGTGAGGGAACTATGGGCGGCTTTGGATTCTGACGCCTTCTTTCCTCCCCGTAGGCCTTCTATACACAGAATCAATCTGTTTTTGCGAAGACGAGACAAAGGTAGAAAGTGTGGCGGCTGATTACCAGGCAGATTGTTACCAGGTAAAAAGAAAGGATGTCCTTCTCCACAGCAGACCTCTTCCTTCCACCGACTAGACATGTTTCCTTCTAGACATACTTGTCTCCAGAGCTTCTTAAAGGAAGTAGAGCCTCATGCAAGGACTGAGTCCCCAGTTGAATATCCCCATAGAATGGAGCCTTATATTGGTGAGGTGTTACCTTGAAAATCATTAAATTCATCTTTTTTCTTGGTGGGGCGGGGGGTGAGGCCTCACCCACCGTAGGAAAGCACTCTACCACCGAGCTACAGCCCCAGGCCTGATAATTAACCTTGAGCCGCGTGGTGCCAAGTACGTGCTGAGTGTAACATGCCAAGTGCTCTGACGGATGGTAGGGCAGACGGAAGTGTCCTCTTCTCACAGAATTTATTCATTAGCATTTATCAGTCATCTGCAGCATGCTCAGGAGCGTGCTGCAGTACAGACAAATAGGACAAGAAGCTCCTGGCCTGGTTGTGCTGCGATGAGTTCTTGTTTCTGAGCTCATGCTAAAGATATGGCAGTAGGAGGTCAGCAGTGAGTGAGGGTGGAGACAGAGAGGTGTCCCGGGCTCGCTAGTTCCTGTGACGGACCGCGGGAGAGCACAGAGCCGCGCGCAGGTGTTAGCTCCCCTCCTAACACTCCAGTGAACGTTGGCAGGGCTGCCTGGTGGCTCAAACCGGCATGTGTGTAATGGTCTAGGACTCAGTGACCTTTGAGGATGTGGCTCTGGAGTTCACCCAAGAGGAGTGGACTCTACTGGACCCCACTCAGAGAAACCTGTACAGAGAGGTGATGCTAGAGAACTACGAGAACCTGTCCGCCGTAGGTAAGAGCACCAATGTTCTTTGTGGTTTGCTGTGGAAAATACATGCTTATTACTGTGTTGCACAATTGGTCCTATCAGTTCTGAGTTCAGTGGGAGGTAACAGAGCCATAGTTTGTCCATACTACATTTTAATCTGCTGTGGTGATTCTTTTCAAATCTATTGTTATTATTATTATTTTGCTAACCGAGGATGGAATCCGAGGCCTTCCCACTGAGCTATATGCCCAGCCCTTTTTTGGTTTTTGTTTTCAGACAGTCTCACTGAGTTGCCCAGGCTACCTAGTCTTCTAGCTGATCTTGAACTTGTCATCCTCCTGACTCAGCCTCCCATAGTAGTGAGATTATAGGCGTGTGCCACCATGCTAGCTACTGTGGCAGCTTTTGAAATGTCACCGACAGCATGAGCCTCAGCCTGTTGGGAGTGCACATTTCCCTTCCCCACCTTTGACAGGCTCAGTCACCTGTCCAGAAGCCCTCCGCATCAGTCCGACACACTCTTGGGGTTGAGAATCAGCGGCAGGTTATTTCCCCATGACAGCAAGAGCTTTTGTTACACTTTGTCTTCTGCTTGAGTCTTAGTGTTTTGTAATGTGCATAGCAGCCTGCATTTGGTGTTCGGGGGTTAGAGATAAGCAGTCTTTTGGGGACACGGGAATGAGGATATGTCTTTGCTTTTCCTTTTTGGTTCTGATAATCGAACCCAGGGCTCACACAGGCTGAGTGTGCATTCTGCTGCAGAGCTGCACCCTCAGCCGCTGGCATTTGCGTTTCTACCCACTTAGAAATAATCGCGTTGCTTTCACTAGTGCTCTAACTCCGCAGTCACAGGGAGGCTCACTGTCTCTGGCATGAGCCTCTTCTGTTCACGCATCTTTCCACCTGTGCAGGGTACCAGTTCTTCATCCCTAGTCTGATCTCCTGGTTAAAACAAGAAGAATTAAACACAGCAGAAAGTGGAATTCTCCAACGTGAGTATTTCTGAAAACAAACCCTGTGGTCATGAGTTCAGTGTGGTTTTGCAATACAATGAAAGTTCTTTAAGATGCATTTTGCTTGAGAAGATTGAAGCCATTTTTCTTAGATTTTAGAGCATCTTTGACTTCCCATAATATATTACTGTCTCTCCACTCAAACATTCTTTGGGTCTCACAAACCACCTGTTCAGTTCTTTGTTGTTTCAATGTATGATCTTTTCCCAGATCTTTCTTACTTTCTTTTTTTGATAACTTTCATTATAATTCTCCTAGAATCAATTTGTAATAAGCTATCTAAAATGTTGATCCTACATCCTCATTCTTGCCTTCATTTTTCCCCAGTGCTAGGATCAAACCTAGGGCCTCACTTACACTACACAAGGGCTGTACCACTGAGCTACACCCTAGACCTATTGCCAAGTTTTTAACATGCCCAAATCCTCAAAGGTCTCTGTGCTTTTATTTTCTTACCATGTTTAACTTGAAAACAAGGACAAATGACCCTTATCACTTTTAACTCCTGGTACATACCATTTATTTTTCCAAACCTTTATGTTTTTCTTTCTGTTTAATTTTAGAATTGGAACTACAACCAGTAATCAAAGGGTCAGAATGTGAGGATTATTTTAGGGAAGAAACATCCAAAGAGATGGAAATGGTAAGATTATCAAGGGATATCTCTTCTCTTTTTTAAAAGCAGTTCTGGGGATTGAACCCAGGATCTCGTACTTGTCGGACAAATGCTCTGCAACTTAGCTTCACATCCAGCCCAACAAAAGGTACTTCTTATGTCCCACTCTCAGGAAAGACTGGAAATTCCCTTTAGAAAATCAGCAAAGAGAGTGATGTGTGAGAGAGGTAGCATGCACCAAAGAGGAAGTAGTACCTCTTGGGAGATATTCTGAATATCAAGAATTAGGAGATGCCCCCAAATTATTGTGAAGATTATTGCCTCAGAATGCCCACAAAGACATATTCCTACACATGTAAGTAGACTAGACACAGAATTTTAAACAATTTTTTTTGTTTTTTTTTGTTTTTTGAGACAGGGTCTCACTATGTACTCCAGGTTGGCCTTGCACTCACTGTGTAGCCAGGGCTGGGCTTGAACTTACAGCAATCCTCCTGCCTCTACCTCCCGAGTGCCGGGGTTACAGGTGGGAACCCCCATGCCCATCTAGGATTTTTTTTTTTTTTTTTTTTGGTGCTGGGGATCGAACTCAGGGCCTTGTACTTGCTAAGCAAGTACTCTAACCATTGAGCTAAATCCCCAGCCCCTGTCCAAGATTTTAAGCAATTTTATGAAAATGTGGTCATTTTACAATTAGAACCCACAACACAGGAATCTGGCAAGAGAATCCATCATTCACTTTAGAAGAAATAAAGAGGTTAGGAAATCAGTGCCTTTAATAGAAATTGTAAAAATCATTATGGTCATTGAAATGTTTCTACCTTTAAAATCTTATATTTCATCTGTTTGAAAAACTGCTTAATCCTCTTCTGTCTCTTTATGTACAGGTGAGAAGCCACAGTGGAGAGGAACTCTATGAATATAAACCATGCGCAGAAGTCTTCAGTGAACAGTTTTTCCTTAATACACACATGAGGACACAAAACCAAGGTTATGCTCCTGGGTATATTTGGTATGGAGAAGATATCCTCACTCTGCATCAGAAAACCTCTACTGGACAGAGCTTTTCTGAGATAGATCAGTATGGAAACATCTTCAGCCTAACTCCAAATATTGCGTACCAGACAACGTGCATGAGAGACAAACCCTTTGAGTGCAGGGATTGTGGGAATGCCTTTTTTAATCCATCATACCTTCCGATGGATATGAGAACTCACAATGAAGGAGACCCCTATGAATGGAAGAAATACGAGAGTGGATATATTCACCCCACAAGTCTTGCTATGCATCTTCAAATTTTCAATGGAAGAAATCCCTACAAATTGGAGGAATTTGGAAAGGGCTTTCAATATTTTCCATGCCTTAATAATCCCATGGAAACCCACACTGAAGAAACACTGTGTGAATGCAAGGAGTGTTGGAGAGCATTCACAGTTCCCTCCCACCTAAATCAATATGTAACAGTTCATTCTAGAGAGAAAAACAAAAAATGTAAAGAATGTGGGAAGTGCTTTGCTACCTTTTCTCAACTTTCTGCACATATAAAAACTCACAGTGATGAAAAGCCCTTTCAGTGTAAAGAGTGTGGAAAGTGCTTTAAAAATAACACATACCTTAATGATCACATGAGAATTCACACTGGAATAAAGTCATACAAATGTGTGGAATGTGGGAAAGCCTTCCTGCGGTGGTCAGGCCTGACCGAACACTTGCGAGTTCACACTGGAGAGAAGCCTTACGAATGTAAGGAATGTGGGAAAGCCTTCTCGAGATCCACCCAGCTTACTGAACATGTCAGGACACACACTGGAGTCAAACCCTACGAATGTAAGGACTGTGGGAAAGCCTTCACTCAGTACTCAGGCCTCGCTACCCACGTGCGCATTCACAGTGGAGAGAAGCCCTTTCAGTGTAAGCAGTGTGGGAAAGCCTTCACTAGGACCTCGGGCCTTATTCACCATGTGAGAACACACACAGGCGAGAAGCCCTTTGAATGTGTTCATTGCGGGAAAACCTTTATTACTTCTTCTCACCGCACTAAACATTTAAAAATTCATAGTGGAGAAAAGCCTTTTGTGTGCAATGTCTGTGGGAAGGCGTTTGTGTATTCCACCTCCCTTAACATTCACATGCGCACACATACCGGGGAGAAACCCTACATCTGTAAGGAGTGTGGGAAGGCATTTGCTGTTTCCTCACGCTTAAGCAAACATGCAAGAGTTCACCATGGAGGGAAGACCTATAAATGTGAGGGCATCAGTGTTGCTATTTAGCCCCTCTGCCCACTCTAAACAATGATGGTGACACCAAAGATCATCAGATTACCTGCTCCTACTGGCCTAGATGCCATCCTAATAGTACAAAATTTGCTATGTAGGTCCCTTGCAGAACTTCTGTAGTGTTGGAGGTCGACCCAATGCCTCACACACACTGGGCAAGCCATCCACGCCTGAGCTACGCTGCTGACCCCTCAGAAGCTGGCTCACACATCACGGAGTCTGAGTTCTTGGGGGTCGTAGATGAGGTCACTACTGCACGCCAGCCTTGTTTGGTGCTTGGACCCCTAGAGGCGGTAGCATTATTGAAAGCTATGCATGGGCGTCCAACCTTTTGGCTTGCTTGGGCCACATTTAGTTAATGTATATAAGTAACAAGAGTTCCTTTATTTTTTTATATTTTGTATGATGATGCTAAAGCAACACAAGCAGCCTGCAGGCTGCAGGTTGGACCTGCCTGCATGAGATAACTGACCAGATTTGGCTCTACCCCTTGTTGGTTAGTGCCAGTGTGGCTAGTCATGCAGAAATTCCCCAGAAGCCGAATTGACACAGGACCTGGTGGACTGGTGAGCGGCACTCTCCCAGGTGTGCCCTGACCCCCATTCATTGTACTGAGTGTGCCAAGAAGGAAACGATTCCCACCTGTTCTTAATGGCTAGTCCACATTCGCAGCCAATTATCCCCGTTTTCTTATAAAATCTAAAATGTCCCTCTCTTGCCTTCTGGGTCTCTCAGATCTAAGAGGCAGTGACTCTGCTAGTATAATCCAGTCTATTCCTACTTCTGTTGAGAGTGCTGATATCCCACCCATGGGCCCCATCCATGATTCCTTTACCAAATCATTACTAAATCAGGTGGAACCAAGCCACTCTTTCAGCAGTTTAATTACAGACTTCAAGTAAACTTCTAAGGAATCGTGCCTAAATTCCACCTGTCACAAATTGCTAGACTAGAACTGTATTCTGCCACGGTCCTTCGAACGGCATGTTAAGGACTGCGTCTTCTTCATCTAACTTTGTTTTTTAGCAGTGCTGGGGATTTAACCAACCCACGCTAGGCAAGCGTTCTACTGCTGAGCTATATCCTCAGCCCTGTTTTTTATTTGTTTGTTTAGTTTTGGTTTTTTGGGACAGGGTCTCACTATTAGTTCAGGCCGGCCTCAAACTCATGGTAATTCTTGTGCTTCATCCTTCTGAGTGCTGGGATTACAGGCATGTGCCACCACACCTGGTGGCCCACTCTGTTTTTTGTGGTACTGGGGATTGAACCCAGATCTTTCACACTGAGCTACATCCCCTCCTCTTTTTTGAGACTCACTAAGCTCCCCTGGTTGAGCTTGCTCCTCCAGCCTCAGACTCCTAGAATGTGGGGATTACAGGCTTGCACCACCAGGCCCCACTTTTGAGATGGAGCCTTGATAAATTGTGCAAGTGGCCTCTAACTTGGTATCCTCCTGCCTCAGTCTCCTATGTAGCTGGGATTATAGGCATGCACTACCACACTCAGCTCTTCTCTCCATTTTCTAATAACATGTTCCTCATGCCCAAATGATGGATCACCAGAACAGCCCTTAATGTCCTTATTTCTAGAGTGCACTTAAAAACATTTCCAAGCCTAGTGAGGTGTTGCATGCCTGTCATCCCAGCACTAGGGAGGCTGAGGCAGCAGGATCCCCATGAGTTCAAGACCAGCCTGGGCTACATACACATTCAAGGCTGGCTATAGTGAGACCTTGTCTGGAAAAAAAAAAAAATTTTCAACCTCTACCCATTATTCAGTCTCAAAGCTGCTTAAGATTTCTTTTTTACCACCATTTCTCAGCACCAGTGTCTTTCATGAGAGTGACAACAGGATTTTTCATCTTGCAATAAGGTCACAGCCCTGTGGCATTAGCTCTGCACCCTTTGGGCCTCAGTGAACCATAAAATGGGGTCCCATCTTCACAGTCACATTGGAGTTTAGATTACAAAAGGAATTTGGGGAGTGACAGATTAGAGTGCTTATATACAAATTCTCTTGGTTTTCCACACTGGCAATCATATCTATAGATGGAGACTATTACTTTTCTACTTTAATTGCTAGGTCTTTTGTTTTTTCATTTATAGGAATGATTAGGACCCCCAGCACAATACTTATTAAAAAATAGTAAAAACAGCATTTTTTCTTCAAAATTCTAGTAGTCTCCTTTCTATTGATTCAGTTTTTTTAAATACCCAGTCTTGCATAAAGATTTCCCAATACTTCATAATTTATGAGGCTGAATTCTTGTATTTGTTGCTTTACCTACATCTTCCATCGCAGTCATATTCATTCATTAGTAAGCCTCAAATACCTAGAACTACAACTGGCTCAAATACATAATAAATACTTGAATGTGTAAATGAATGAAAGGGCTCACAAATAAATATGGTCATTATGGATCTTTATTTATTGATTTTCTGTTGTTAACCTTTCATACCTAGGTTAACTCAAACATTGTTTCCTTTTTTTTTTTTTTTTTTTGATACTGGGGATTGAACCCAGGACTTTTGCACTGAGCTCCATCCCCAACCCTTTTTTTTTTTTGAGACAAGATCTTGCTAAATTGCCAGACCTGGGTTTGAATTTGTGGTCCTCCTGCCTCAGCTTCCCAGAGTGCTGGGATTACAGGTGTGTGCCACCATGCTGGGCTTGGCCTACCTTTAATACTTAATTGATTATGTTTACTAATGTGTTATAAAAAGCTCTTTGTAGATATGTTTCAGTAACCTTAGCATGTAATTTTTGTACATAAGAAAAAAGTAGAGGTTAAGGGTATAGCTCAGTGGTAGCACACTTGCCTGGCATGGGTGAGGCCCTGGGTTCAAACTCCAGCACCACAAGAAAAAAAGAAGAAAGAAAATAGGGTATAGGTAGATCTCAGAGGTACAGTACACATGTACAAAGCCCTGGGTTCAATCCCCAGCACCGCCAGAATAATGATGGTATTTAGATGTAGATGATGATGCTATCATATACTGTATTGGGATGTATTCTCATGTTTCATAAATTTGTAACTTTTTCATGGTTAAATTATCTGGATTTAGAGCAATTGTTAATTATTGTCTTAGGTATCCATTTTTCTACAATTTTAAGCTATTTGCTCAATTTCTCTTACGATTATAGGACAACTAAGGTTCCCAATAGCTTAAGTATTATGAGTATATTTTTCAAGGCATGTTTTCATTTTCACCTGTGCAGGGGAAATTTATGTTTTTGACGTTTCCTTGTTGTATACTTAAGTTTACTTTGGGTCTCTCTTGCATTTGAGAACGATTTCTTTGTGCATTCTTTTTCCTGCAGTAGTCTTGGCAGAGCGTGTTCAGTTTTGTGCTTTTTTAATTTTATTTTTTTATGGTGCTGGGGATCAAACCCAGAGCTGTGCATAAGAGGTGGATGCTCTGCTGCTGAGGTGTATTCCGAGCCAGGTTTGTGAAAATCTAAGCTTTCCACTGGGGATGTAGCTACTAGTAGAGCACTTGCCTGGCATGCGCAAGGCCCTGGGTTCAGTCTCTAGTGCTGTGAGAAATTTCAGCACTTTCTGATATGTTTTCTATTCCATTGATTCTGTTAGGTATTAGTGTAGCCATATGAGCTTACTTTTATTTTCTTTCTTAGTCTTTTTTTTTTGTTTTTGGTGCTGGGGATCAAACCTAGGGCTTGCACAGCTAAGCATGTGCTCTATCACTAAGTTACACCCCTAAGCCCAGATGTGTCTTTTTATATGTACTTTAGCTGGAGATGAAAAAACTCTGAATACTTGAAAATTTCTGACTAACAATCTTTATCTTTTACCTTGAACATTTATTCTTTATGTATAACCTAATTAGTAATAAATTTGGATTAATTTCTATCATCTTGTTCCTTTCACTGGTCTCATTGTGCTTCACTCTTGTAATTGATTATATTTTTCATTGAAATGATTTTACTCTTGATGTTTGAAATTTATATACTTCATTTCTTTTAGTTGCTACCCTAAAATATTAAATTCATTTTTGAAATTTGAATCTTTGATAATACTGTTTCTTTCTACCCAGTGGAGGAGACTGTTTGCATACAGTGTCTCTCACCACTTGCCTCCCGAGCCTCACGCTTGCTCACGTGTGCCACTGGACAGACCTCGGTGGGGAAATCAAGATCGGGCCCATGACAAAGCCCCGGCATGTTGTAACAGATTACAAACAGCCACAACTTCCTTGAAGTTTTCCCCAAGATGATGGGATCTATTTCATTTTCCCTTTTGTATGAGTTGGTCTTAGGACTCATTTTGACCAAGAGAAATCAGCAGAACTGAGCTGTGCCAAATTCATCCAGAGAAGGCTTTTGATAATAATCACTGTTTTCAGCTACTAGGTTTTGGGGTTGTTTTTTAGACAGTAAAGGACAGCTGAGAACACAAACTCCTGGCACACAAGCTGACAAACTGCTTCTTGAGGACGACCAGCAGAGCCTCCCGAGTGAAGAATTCTGTCAGTGGTCATGGAGGGGCTAAGCATCCCTCTGCCCTGACATGAGAAAAGAAAAGCAAGCTTTGGGCTCATCTTCCTCTGTTCAGGGTCCAGGGCACTCAGCAGAACTGGGGGTTGGGAAACTGTTGACCAGAAACGCCATGCGAGACAGTGTGTGGAGTGTTGGTGACTAAGGTGGTAAAAAGAATTTTCCTGGGCAAGGAGAAAAGTAAGAGGAAAATTTCCTCAGGCCAGAATATGCTGTCAAAGGGGACACTGGGCTGAGTTGCCAAGAAAGGAATCACCCTATCAGGGTGAGAGACTGGTGATTTTTATACAGGGCTGAGGATTTGGGAAAAAGGTCTTGGCAGGAATTGTGATTATTTAAAGAATGTCTTTTTTTGGATCATCTAGCATGCCACTTAGATCTTTCAAGAGCACCTGCATTGCCTTTAAAATTATTTGTTTAGGGGCTGGGGATTTATCTCAGTGTTTAGAGTGCTTGCCTAGGAAGTGCAAGGCTTTGAGTTCAATCCCCAGCACACACACACACACACACACAAAAGTTTGCTTAAAGTTGCAATTTGATGAGCTGAGCATGGTGGCACCTGCCTGTAATCCCAGCATACAAGGGGCTAAGACATGAGGATGGCCTGGAGTTTTGAGACCATCCTGGGCTACATAGTTCAAGGCCAGCCTGAACTCCATAGTGAGATCTTGTGTCAAAAAAAACGCAAAACAAATCAAAACAAGTTGCAATTTGACAAGAACATTTCCTCCTGCCTTCTAATGTTAGATAAGATACAGAGGTCTATACATGTTATCTTCCAGGGAAGATGGGTCCAAACTCACTGGGAGGAGTGAATGGACTTTTATCTTGTAATGTGCTGGTTACTGTTGCTACCTTATGATGCCTGCCTAGTGGGATGGTTTAGTGGAGCTCTGCTTTTAAAGGGTTTCAACCCTTTTGTTGCAAATGGGCAGCCCCCCCCATCAGCAAGGTCAAATCATTGATAAGGACGGAGTGGTCATGTCCATAACTGCTTTGAGCTGAACTGCGACGTCGACATCATTAGGGGCCCCTTGAGTTTTTGACTGACCAAGGCAGAGTGATTTATTCCCTTAGGCTCAAAACTGAGACTCTCTAGGAGTCTAGATGGTGGTCAGGCACGTATCCTAGAGAACTGGTTGATTCTGAAAGAAAGAAACTGAGAAGATGGTTGTATAAAATGAGGAATAGTACCATGGCTACCAGAGGGTCCTTTTTTACTTGGGCTGTAGCAAGTCCTTTTAGCTGTGAAGATTCTAAAATTTGAGTTTTACCAGAAGGTCTGTTAGATGATGTCAGTCCAGTAGATTATGCTGGTCCAGGTCAAATGGACTCACGGTAGAGTTTCTGTGATAGTTACCTCCAGGCACTCATGTGTAAGAACCCTTTATGACCTCTTGGCTTTTATTTTTGGTGGGGCTGACACAAGTGACTTTACCTCGATTTTGACAGTTCTAATGTTTTCCTTATTTGCCCTCTTGTCTATGAGATTTTCTCCATACTGTACTCACTTTTGAGCAACAGAGAGGCTTAGGAGCAACTCTTAGGCTACATTTACCTGGAGCCCACTGAGAAGGTTAATTTTATCTGTCCTATAGATGACGACTAACATCTTTCTGAAAACATTGGATCAGATATCTTTGTTAGGAGTTGTACTTTTGTAGAATTTCAGGAGACAACAGTTACAAAGTTTGAAAGGAAAATAAAAAACCAATCTGAGCAAAACAAATTTAGTTTGTGTAACAGTATTGAACCAAGAGACAATTTTTGTTACGCTAATTTCTAATAAAAAAAAAAGAACTAATTTGTCTGTAGAGACAAAATACCTGACACCCACAATTTAAAGGAGGAGCGGTTTATTCTGGCTCACATTTCAGTCCATAGTCAGCTGGCTCCAAGGCAGGACGGCAGGGTTTGGGCGTGGTGGAAAGAGCAACTATTGATTTGGTGTCCAGGAAGCAGAGGAGCCTAAGGGAGGAGGGGTGAGGCAGATGAACCCCTCTAGGCCACGCCCACAGCGACTCGTCTCTTCCAATCAGATGCCATCTCCTAACAGCGAGTCAGCCCTGAAACCCGTGGTCCAGTCACCTTCCAAAAGCCTGGCTGTGAGCACGTGAGACTCTCAGGGGACGTCTAGATATAAATCATAACAACTTGTTAAGAGTCCTCTTTATGAAAATCTGATTATAAACGTTTTAGAGAGAAATCAGAACTGTGGATGACAAACCCATGCTTGGAAGCCTGTTGAGTTTAGGGATTTATTTATTTATTTTGGTGCTGGGGATCGAAATTGGGGCCTTGTGGTTGCGAGACAAGCACTCTAACCGCTGAGCTAAATCCCCAGCCCTGAGTTTAGAGATTTATGAGATAATCTAGTTATTTATTTTGTATAGGATTTTAAGATGACAATTATAACTATTATACCAGGACCCATAGGCACTGTTTTGTTTATAGATATATTTTTTTAGGTGAGTAACATCCAATTCTTTTGTTAGAGTGGCACTTTTTGGAATGTACAGTGTTTAGGTACATATAATTATTGTAATACAATTAGGAACATATAAACATAGACACAAAATAGTCCATAATTATAAACAATTTTGGTTAAGGAGGGACACCAATATGGCAAGACATCCTTTTTTAAGCTCTGTACTTTATAAGGCTTACATATTTAATCTAAATTTATGTAGCATTACAATTTCATGAAGATTCTTTGTCAGCTTAGCTTTTTTTCTTTTGAGGTGAAATTTAGAAATCTTTTACTAGATCTTATGTAAGTTAACAGCATTGACAAGAATCAAAGGATTGCTTTAGATAGCTTAGGAAACTGTGTTAATGACCATAAATATTTGTGGTTAATGAGCACAAATATTGACATATAATATATCTCATTTATACAATAACAAAAAACCCAATATTAAAGCCAATAAATGTAGACTAGATAGATTTTAAATGGCGGGATTGTCAAATGGCATTTTTTCCCCCATCTGAATGGTATGGTATATTAACAGCAGAAGCACAATGTGGTAGTGCATTCATATAATCCTAGCACTCAGGAGGCTGAGACAGGAGGATCCCTATGAGTTTGAGGCCAGCCTGGGCTACACAGTGAGTTCAAGCCCACCCCAAACTACATAGCAAGAGTTTGTCTTAAAAAAAAAAACCAAAACAATAGAGTAGGGTGAAAAATCACAAACTGGGAGAAAATTTTTGCCAGCTGTCCCTCAGATAAAGGTCTAACATCCAGAATATATAAAGAACTCAAAAAGATCAACCCCCCAAATTTAAAGACCCTATCCAAAAATGGGCATCTGAAATGAATAAACATTTCTCAGATGAAGAAATAAAAATGGCAAATAAATATATGAAAAAATGTTCAACATCATTGGTCATTC
>PVJO010007481.1:0-41803 GCA_004026905.1 Hystrix cristata
TAATGAGGGTCACTGAGCGTCCCCAGGTTTTACCTGCCTGGGGGTTTTAGCCTCCTCTGAGTGTGAGTACAGACCAGACTTTAAGTCTCCTTTCCTGCTCTTCCTTATGTCTGCTGCTGGCCGAGTTAAGGTGCAGCCCTCCTGGAGTCCAGTGGGCTGCATCGGAAGGGAAGGGGCTGCCCGCCCCAAAGTGCAGTGTGGACTGGGTTGGGTGGTGCCGGTTGGGCCAAGGTCCTTCCCAGGGTCCTGCAGACATGTGGGGAGTTGGGAGAAGCGTGACACAGAGGTAGCAGCCATCGTCCTGGGTCAGGCAGGGAGGTGAGACCGCGCTGGCTGATTCTCCTCAACAGTGCCCAGGGCCTGCCGATGGCCTTGTGTCTGCCTGGAGGAGGTCTGCGCCCGCAGCCCTGTCAGAGCTGCAGTCTTTCCTGGGTCCCCTGGAGGCGGATCCTGCAGAGAGGAGACTTCCAGCGAGAAAGGACCAAGTGCCACTGTGTTATGGGTCCTATCTCCAGAGGGCCGACGGGTTCCTGTGGAAATGCATTCTTCCCGCACCAAGTCCCAGCCCTCTGTGACGTGTCTCAGAGGAGCCGCCTGGGTGGGTGCCGTGGCTCTTCCGGAAGTCTCTGTGACAAGACCAAGCCGACAGCCCGTGTGCTCTCACAGTGTGGCCAAAGCTGCTGCCCTTTTTATTTTTCCTTTTTCTTCACGGCCGTCAGCCAACTATCCCTCTCATCCCTGCGTGCCCGCGCTTGGCTTCCCCTCCTGCGCATTTGCTGCCTGCTCCCTGGTTAGAGGCAGGGGTGGCGTCACAGTTGAGACATGGAGTGGGAACTGCCATGCTGCTGTCGGTGGGCCGGAAACAAAGACGAGTGTGAGCGGTGTCCTCTGCTGCCATATTTCCTGTGTGGCGGGTGGCAAGAGGCCCCTTGGGCGACCCAGCCAATCGGGTGAGTGCAGGGCAGAGTAATCCCAGGCTCAGGCTTTCTGTATGTGCCGCCGCCTCTGAAATAGTCCCCTTCCCTCTATCCCTGAATGGCATCAGGGACCAGGGAGGTGCCAAGTCCTCGTGGTGGTGAGGGCATTCTGGCCTGGGGCTCTTCTCCCCAGCGTCTTTGTCACCAGGCGTCTGCCAGTGTCTGGGGCAGGAGTCCTCAGCCAGTGTGACTCTTGGTCCCGTGGTCTCCGGCCTGGCTCTGCGTCTTGGTCCTAACCTGGGGGTTGTAGGTCCATCTCGCATCACTGTAACTGAATGCCTGAGGCTGAGCACTTTCAGAGAAGAGGTTTATTTAGCTCACAGTTTTGGTGACTGAAATTCTAAGACCAGGTGGCCCTGTGCGTGTGACTCCCGGGGCTTGTGGCAGATGGTTTCCTGGTGGCAGCCTGTGCAGGAGAGAAGTCAGATCACCAGACACAGGTCCCACGGCCCCTTTGAGGCCACAACCCCAGTGACCTCGTGACCTCCCATAGGCCCCACCTCTTAAAGATGCCACCAGCACATGGGTCCTTGGGGACAGACCATGCCTGACACAGAGTCCCTTTCTCTCCGCAGCACCTGTGCAGCAGGCTGTGGCTCTGTCCCTGGCTGCCTCCCACATTATCCACTGGAGGCTATGTGCCCGAAGCCCAGAGCCCATGCCAGTCGGAGCCCCACACAGCACGCGCCTGTCTGTGCGCCTCTTGTGTTGGTGCTGGGACGTCTGCATGGTGGCCTCCTGCACCAGAATCCCAGAGCCACAGGGAGCAGTGCCCTTAGCTTTCTGCTCCTTCCTTACCTCTCTCCTCCCTCCTGCCCCTTCCCCCAGATTAGCCCCAGGAGATGAGCCATGGGGACCTGGTGCTGTGGACGGTGACCCTTCACTGCTATAGCTGCTGCTGGGGGCCACTCCATCCTCCCAGGGAAGGCCCAGCTGTAATTATGTGAAGGCTGCAGAGAACATGATTAGAGGGGAATGAAAAATATATCAGTTTAATATTTTCAAAATACCATTCCAGTTGCCCACACATAAATAAAACATGCTCTATGCCCATGAAAAGTCAAGGAGATAGATTCATAGCCAATAATTTCAAGATGATTTGGTAAATGCACAGATCCCATGGCAGTCCAGGGTGCCTGCCTCCCATGCATCACACACGCTCATCGCACACATGCGTTGCACACCACCCAGGCCACCCACCTGCTAGTCTCTCCGAGGTGGCATTAGCCACCTCTTCTCTAGGATCCCAGTTATCTGCTGCAGATTGCTGCCTGTGAGGCCCCAGCACAGGGCAGGATGTCTTAGATTCATTAACTAAGTACACACGGCCTGAGGTGCCTCCTGTGTCCTGTGCCCCAGGCTTGACCTGAGTTATGAAGATAAACAGAACATGAACTCTTGGGAACTCACAATCTAGAGGAAGGTTTTCAATGGAATTCAAGAGGCTGGTAAGCTTAGATGAGAAACAGATCACCTTTTTAGGGTTAGTTTCATCAGTCTCTAACTGAGGTCTAGCACTTCCTTCACTTACGGGGTGGGCAGTGACCGGAGTAACCTCCGTGGTCCTGTGAGTCTGTCACCAACAGAAATCACAGTTTTCGTGTCACCTGGGGTTGTCCGTGATTCATGTCATTGGTGTGTTAATTTGCTGCTTTGAAGTCAGGGCGACTCTGAGATGCAGCGGCGCGTCTTACCAGCGACGTGTTGACGAGAAAGCGAAGGTATCACCATGCTGCAGACCTGTTCGGGCCCAGTATTCCGGTACTGTGTTCAGCGCAATCGGTTTCCTTCACAACCTTGTGAGTTTCTTCTCGTGCATCTGGTAGCGCCGTTTGAAGACGAGTCCACAGGCACCTCGTACAGCAGGGTGCGGCAAGGTGCGGGCCGACAGACGCGTGACCGTCATGCCCGCCGTGTGTTCGTCCTAGGCCAGTGACGTGCACAGGTATTGGGAGCTGCAGAAAGATGCACGTGCCATCCCGGGAAGCTGCCAAGTTCCAGGAGAAGAGGGCGGGGACCCTCGCGGGTGGTGATGGTGGTCCTCGTGTACTGATCATGCCCCACCAGCCGACCTAGGTCTCAGTCCTTTGGAAAGGAGGTCTCCCTGAACCCCCTGGTGGCCCCATTTATAGATGAGGACACCAAGGCCGGGTGTGGCCTGACTGCTCGAGTCACACAGGTAGATGTCTCCCGACTCAGGGCTGCAGCAGGCACCCTGAATTTCTCAGTCCCCGCCGCTGAGGAAGCAAAGCGGGAAGCAGTGCTCAGGGCTGATCCAGTGCCCAGTGGAGCCCACGGCTGCCTCTCACTGGCCACACGCTGGCGTCTGTCTCTCAGAGGGCAGATCTGATGGGGCTGCACCACGGCCTGGCCACGGGGAGTGCCCCTGGGGACCCCAGGGCCCTTTCAGGCCACATCAGACCACAGCGTGGGAGAGCAGTGTCTTGGGAACTTGGAAGAAGGAAACATAGGAAACCCTTACAGGACCGGCCCCTCCTTCTGGCAGCCTGGACTGCTCAGGCATGGAGGCCTCTCGTCTCAGAGGGTGGTGCTCACAGACCCTCGGCAGGTGAACTCCAGCTGCAGGCCGGATGCCCCGCTTCCTGCTCTGCCACCTGTTTCACGCAGGGGAGATGGGTGTAAGCAGTGATGCCAGGCCCACCTGTGTCCACCAGTTGTCCGTGGTGGCCTCTGTGTGGGGCCATCCGTGCCCAGGTCCGTGGGAACCTGGGAAAATGAGAGTGTGGCTGCTCTGGGGATATCTGTGAGCTGCTCCTGCCCAGTCTTGCTGCCCGTGCTGCGTGAGACTCGTTACAGGCACTGGCTTCTGGACGACCAGCTGCCCCTCGGTCCTGTGAGGACGTTACGCAGGACAGGGCGGAGCACAGAGGCCCTGCTGTCTCCTTTCAGGTGTGCGGTATTTATTGGGGACGAAGAGAGGAGATGAAAATAGCTTGTCCTGTATCTGCGAACACTTTTCTGAAGGACAAAGGGAGCTCCTGGAAGAAATCGTTTTAAATCTGTCCTGGAGGGGAGAGGACAAAGGCAAGCCTGCTTCTGCGTGTCCGATTCTTCCTTCGGTCCTCACCACAGCCCAGAGTGGACGAGCCAAGTTCTGTGTGCTCACAGGAGAAAAGTGACTCGACCGGCCAGGATGTCCTGCCAAAGAGACAGAGCTGGATGGGACTGGGACAAGGCTGCATCAGGACCTGGCCTCTCCCATGCCCCTGCCCACCAGCTGCGCGCAAGAGGAGCCGGCATTGCTCAGCGGGTGGCTGCATTGGTGTGACAGGTGATTTGGTGCCAGAGGACCTGAGGGTCAAAGTCCAGCACAAAGACACTTGCACCAGAAAGAAGTTGTTCTTAGAGAGGGACAGTGTCGTCCCACCCTGAATTTGTGGTCTGACCTGTCTGCTGTGCTCTGAGCCGCCATCCTCTGGAGCAGGAGGGTGTCAGGGCCTCGTGGGGAAAGCTGACTTGTGTTTGGTAATAGCAGTTAATGTCCTCCTGGGAATAAGGGAGATGCACGAGCCCCTGGTGCAGAGCCTCCCCAGGTTTCTGGAGAACGTTCCACAAAACGTGGAGTTTCCCAACAAACTCTCCAGCACCCACGAGGAATGAGGCCAAATTCCTGCACCGGAACTAGCGTGTAGCCCTGTGTCCAGCCCAGCTCTAACTTGTCCCCTGGTGGTCATGGTGCTGACTTGGCAGGCACATTCTGACCCTGGCCCTCCTCAAGGATGCAGTGGAGTTGGGAGCGCAGGGACCGGACACCCTGCCTTAGCCCAATCTTATCCTCCATCCAGATTTACGCCAGGCCAGGAACACGGAGGCCGATGAGGACAGAGCTCTGAGCTGCCGAGTGAGTGGGACCTGAGGGATGCCTTGGCTCAGACTGTGGCATTTGAACCCTGTGCAAGCTGCGTGGAAGGGGGCCGTGTCCTTCTGTGCATCTCCAGTGCATTGGCCTCATGCAGGAAATCCCAGGATTGAGTCCTTCTCCTCCCACCCATAGCCTAAGGCCTTTGCAGGTCATTTCAGGTGCACACTATTCTGCCACTCTTCTTGCAAGCCCACACCACACCCATCCCTGGTCTCCTGTGCCCTTCCAGTGGGCATGACATTCAGGGCTCACCAGCTGGGTTGCCCTCTCTGGTGCACAGCGGTACCCGTTCTCAGCTCTTCCCTGTTGCCTCCTCCAGAGTCTGCTACAGAGTCAGTGCTGTTTTCCACCTTTGGGAGGCCTGCTGCTGGGAGAGGGCCTTCCGGGATGGACGGTGGTGTCTGGCACACCCTCCCTGCACGTGAGGCCTCTTAGGCCTCAGGGTCGACCAGCCACCCTTGCCATCAGATCTGTCCTCTGAGACTAACTTTCTTCTTTGACTAGGTGGAATCTTTTCCAAAGGAATATTTATCTAGAACTCCAAAGCAGCAGAAAACAAGGGTTGGTCCCCCCCCTCCACCCCATCTCTCCATTCTGAGCAGAAGCTGCCGGAAGCAGCTCCATTCTGGGAATTCTCAGCCAGCGGAGAGCCAGGAGGACCAGACTCTCTCAGAGGAGTTTTCCACCGCTGCTCTGGCTGCTCTTCCTCCCTGGAGGTCTGCCTGCCTGTGCTGCTGCCTGCTCTGTGACTCGATGCATCCACGTGCCAGCCCCGCCAGAGCGCATCCCGAGCGTCCTGACCCAGCCTGGGTCTGGGCCACCCCTCGCCTCTGCTGCTTGCACCTTTCTGCCACCTTGTCCCTGCGGCTTCAGGGCAGACCCACGGAGGATGGAGCCCAGAGGCCTCCTGCTCCGGATGCCCGCACCTCAGCCAGCTGGCCACAGACAGGGCTCCCTCCACCTGCCAGCCTCCATCATTTGCTGGAACAACTTCCAGAGCCCAGGAAAGTGCCATCCTTATGGTTCTGTTATGAAGGACCAAAGCAAGGCCAGACAGAAAAGAAAGAGACATACATGATCAGGTCCGGCGGCCCACAGGTGGACCCCCCAGGCTCAGCTGCACCCCTCTCCCATTGCATGGGCCAGGTGCTTATGTGGTGAGCTCGTTGGCCGTGCAGCTGAGCTCAGCCCCTCTCCTCTCCTCGGGCTGGTGTCTCGGCTCAGAGCTCCAAGCTCTATGTATGCTTGGTCTCTCTGGCATAGCCAGCCCCATCCTGAGTCACCTTTTTAGCATAAGCCACCTGGCACCACTGTGAGTCACCTCATTAGCATAAACTGCAGCATCCTGAGGACCCTCCTAGCACTCAGGAAACCCCCAGGCCTGCCTTAGCAGGGACCTCCCGGCAAGCAGGGACAGGTGGCTGGGTTCTTCCTGCACAGCTCTCCTGTCTGCGTTCTGGGCATGGACGTGGGCATCCCTAGCAGGCTGCGTGGCTGTCACCAGGTGACAAAGACTGGAAACTCTGGCTCCTCAGGGCCAGCGAGTGACACCCGGAGCAGCCGGGGAGAATAAAGGTTCTACTTGTCCCCCTGAGGCAGTCCAGCCTCACACTGTACCTCTGATTGCAGTCAAATCTGCTGTCCATGAGCCTAAGTTTACCATTCCTGTCATTCTCAAATTGCCCTTGAAGAGCCTTTCAGAACTTCCTGACAGCCAGGCAGCCTTCCCTCTGGGGCGCCCACAGCTCAGGGGCAGATGGGGCGATTCCAGAGCCCCTGTAATTTGTGAAGGGTCCCTGGGGCGATGGAGCCCACCTGGCAGCAGGACTTGGAGCCAGGTGCCCGCCTGGCCCGTCCCTGGAGAGCCGGAGGAATGATTTAATGCCATCGCTCTTCCCTCTTCCAGAGCTGAGGCCCAGGCTGCCTGCAGTTCCCAGCCTATCCTATCTGCCAGCTAATGAGACAAATTGTAGGCTCCATAAAAAATTAAATAGCAGCTGCTTCATTTTCTTCCCATCGAACTTAGAAATTACGATGATCTCATTTGTGTGGCAGCTCAAGGTGTGAATATATGGCCTGCAGGATCCATGGGCCCTTAAATTTAACCAGAATCATACGTTCTTTCAGATGGGCTGGTATAAAATATTCCAGGCAACCATTCCCGCACCAAGCCATTAGCCATGCAAATGGAGCATGGCTTTCTCCCGCCCCGCTGGCTGCTAATTAATAACCGTGCAGGTGGAGGTGCTGCCCGCACTCCTTGTGGATGAGATCAGGGAGTGAACTGAGTTTACAGCAGATCAGCCAGCAGCTAATCCTGGAACAGAAAGCTCTGCGATTTGCTTTCAGCCGTAAGAGGAAGCTGACAGAAATCCAGTGGCAGCCCCAGTTCCACCGGGTCCACAGTGCCGGATTCTCTGTTTTGTTTTCTGGGGATGATAATAGTGCAGGCTGTCTTTGACATGAGAATCTAAGAGACTTACCTGCTTCTGTGTCAGAGATTTTTGTTTGGTGATTTTATACAATTTTGCAAGAAGCATAAGCCAAAAATGTGCGTCTATTTCTTTTTGTTTTCTTTTTTTCTTTTTCTTTTTTTTTCTTTTTCTTTTTTTTTTTTTTACACCAAGAACATGTATTGGTACATTGTATACATAATGATCATATTCAACATGGTTATTTTGTACCTTTCACAATCGCATCCAAAAAAATTAAATACTTAGGAATCTATCTTAACAAAGCAAGTAAAAGATCTTTTCATTGAAAACTACAGTACTCTTAAAAAGAAATTGAAAGGGATATCAGACAATGGAAAGCTATCCTGTGTTCTTGGGTAGGAAGAACCAACATAGTGAAAATGGCCATACTTCCTAAATTACTATACAGATTCAATGCAATTCCAATCAAAATTCCAATAACATACTTCACAGAATTAGAGAAAAGAATCATGAAATTCATCTGGAACCAAAAGAGACCAAGAATAGCAAAAACGATCCTGGGCAACAGGAATAAGGCAGGGGCGTCACAGTCCCCGACTTGAAATTATATTATAAAGCTTCTGTGATAAAACCTTCATGGTACTGGCACGAAGACAGACCCGAGGACCAATGGAACAGGCTAGAAGATGCAGAAACAACTCCTAACACACTCAAATACCTCATCTTCGACAAGGGAGCCGAACGCCCCCTACTGGAAGAAAGGCGGCCTCTCTAATGCATGGTGCTGGAAAAACTGTCTATTGCTAAGCAAACAAAAACCCATTTGCAATTTTTCCTCGAGTTCGTCTTGACTTATTCCTATATTTGACTGCACACAACACTCTTTGTCTCCCTCACTTGGAAACTTGACTTTAAACCAGTGTGAGGGTGGAAGTCGCAAGGTTGAGGAAGCGAAGCTTCGCCTGCCTGGAGGTGACCCGACGTCATTTGTTAGCGGTGCCTTCATCCTGGGCGGTGTCGGCAGAGATCAGAGAGGAAGATGTCTGTTCTGGATTCACTTCCGTGCTACACAAACCAACCAGCCACTGACAGCGAATGTGACTCCGTGGCCCAGCAGGTGTCGCGCCTTCCTCGGCCCCCGGCTGTGTGGTTTCCGTCTGAGTGTCTCGGTCCTGCCCAGCACCACGGATTTTCGGGTGGTGTGACATCTTGGGAAGCAGGACTGTAGGGCCCAGCAGCCCCCTCTGTGTGTGTCGCCGGCCCGATTGTGGGAGCACAGACCGGTCAGCTGCCAGAGGCAACCTAGCTCCTGGGCAGGAGGGGACTTGGGAGCCTCGCTGGGGGCTGCTGCGTGATGTGCAGTGCCTCTATGGGACTTACCACTCCGGAGCAGGGGCGCTCCTCTGCGCCACGTGCGTCCCGGAGTCTGACTGGATCTTTGAGACAGCATGTGTCTGTTGACACCCACATTTCTCACCCACCCTCAGCTTCACATTCCTGGTTCTAGAGTCCATTTAAAAGAAAGCTGACATTCGTTTTTTGATTATAAGTTTCCACTGTAGAGAATTTGGAAAAATCAGAAATGTATAAGGAAGAATATAAAAATCCTCCATGAGCCTTCAATCCTACATAACACAGTTAATAATTAGGTGTATTTCTTTTTA
Organism: Hystrix cristata; assembly: GCA_004026905.1. Lineage (NCBI taxonomy): Eukaryota > Metazoa > Chordata > Mammalia > Rodentia > Hystricidae > Hystrix > Hystrix cristata. The sequence continues at coordinate 8,960 of PVJO010007481.1, forward strand.
TTCTTTTTCTCATGTAGATGTATCCTTTTCCCATGTTAAAAAATCTTGCTATATACGAAACTTCAAGTTCACATAAATGTAGGGAATTGTCCCAGAGTCATTAACATTTAACAATTAGGAAATCTTAAAAAACATAATGTAGCAGCTTTGGAGCATCCCATCACGTGGGTGGGTCCTTAGCTGTGATTTAGGTCCGGTGCCCTGTCCAGGTTTTTCCAAGGAAGGCTATCTGCCCACTGTGTTGGGAATTGGAGTGCCCTTGGCAGGGCACAGCCTGGCTGCAGAGCCGCTCTGTCCACACCCACCGACCGCCCCATTTTGTCAGAGTGCTGCCCAGAGATGTCCCTTGCAGGACATGGGACTCAGTGACTACGAAGGGCCACTTCTCAGGCCTGTGCTCTGGAATGTCACCCATGGGCCACTGCAAGGCCACCTATGGGCCCCAGGCTACTCTGTGCCATCCGACCACGGCCTGGCATCCTCATGTGACCAGATGAGGATGCAGCAGGGAGCTTCAGAGAGAGCACTGGTCACATGGAGAAGCCAAGCTGCCATGGTCTTGAGTGATGAAATATTGAGACCTAGAAGGCCTCCAAATCCTTAGGAGCTCTGAGGCCGGGCTTTGGGGAGGCCATCGGATCGTAGGGGGCCGCATTCATCTTTGGATTTGACCACTGATGAGTTCTTAGCCGACCATGCTGCTGTTAGGAGTGGGGCCTGGTGGGATGCGGCCACTGGGCTGTGACCGGGAAGGGTGTGTTCTTGTCCCTGGCTCCTGGCTTCTCTCTCTGCTTCCTGGCTGCCCTGGGCTGATCACCTTTCCCCACCAGGCCCTTCCACCATGCCATTTCTGTCTTGGACCAGGGACTACGAGCCAAATAAGTCAGCTGACCAGGGACTGTGAGCCAAACAAGCCCATCCCCCTTTAGGTTGTGGGCATTGGGTGTTTCGTGCCAGCCATGGGAAAGTGACAAATACATAAAATAAGATCATCACACTCTCTGCTAGTGAGCGAGACATCAGGGTGTTCTCCAACAAAGCCAGGCCTTGGAATGACTGCCATCCATCCTCACACAGGGATGGCTCTTCCCTCTCCATACCAGATGCAGACCAGGAGCAAGGCTTTGGATGAAGACCACAAGGCAAGGCCCCGGATAGCCAGTGTTTCTTTGACACACTCCAGTGACATCCGGGGCTGCTCTCCTGGGAGGCCTCTGCCCTCCTCCTTGGTCCCTTCCCCAGTCCTGGGCACCTCTAGCCCAGCCTCTGGCCACAAGCAGAACCTGTGGGTCCTGCTGCATCCTCCACCTCTACCTCCTTGCTTCCACAGACTCAGCCCCTTCTGCTAGCAGAGCGGCCAGTGGGCAGGTCAACAGCACGGCCAGGGTGTGGGGTTCCTCGCAGCCGTCGAAGGTGTGGGGTGGTGGTGGCAGATATCTTCAGGAGGAATGGAGACCACCTGTGCTCTGTGCGTCCTCTTATTCTGATTCTTACCTTGAAACCCTGTTGCTTTGTCGCCTTGAATTTTGTTTTTTAAATGTCTTACCCGGTGATGCATGGACATGGTTCATTGGAAGAGGAAGAAAAACAGCCATGTGTCAGGAGAATGATGGTCCCTCTGTCTTTATAGGCAGAAAGCACTCCTGTGTCTCCAAGTTTGAATGAATTCACACTTGTCCTCATAAGGAAACCCTTTCAAATGCCAGCCTTCGTGTCCTAGCCTAGGGATCTCTCCACGAGGTGGCTGTGGCAGAGCCCCGGGCAGGAGGGCAGAGTGGTACAGCCCTGGCTGGACGGGGCCTGGGCCAGGGATCTGCCATGTTCAGAGCTGTGTTGGCTTACACAGCCACCGTATTTTTTGTTCTCAATTTTCTTGTCTATAGTGTAAGGGACATTATTTAGACATACCCTAAAATTCCTTCCTGTAATGGCGTTCTGTGCAATGTTCCTGTAGAGTTTCTGTTTGTCTATCCTTGCATATTATTTTGTAGTTTGTAGAATATTTTTATGAAGATCCCACATGACTTGAATAGCCCCGTAAAGGATAAAGGTGACAAAACATGGTTTTTAAGTACATTATTATCTAAATCAATTGTCCTGCCACATTCAAGCAAAAGATCTGCGGGTGCCCATCCCGGGGACCACTCGAGGAGTGGGCCCCACCGTTGCTGCTTCAGCTGCAGCCGGCTGCACCCAGGGGCGGAGGGCTCAGACCATGCAGGTTTCCCTGGGAATTCCCGCAGCTGACAGGAGCAAGGACTCCTCTAGGTGATCATCTCGAAAACAGACCCAGGAAAAAGCCCACACTGAGCGCCAGGTTGCTGTCACTCGGCCTTTAGCATCCTGATGCCCCTGCTGAGCCCAGGAGAGGAGAGGGCCCGTCCTGCATGCTCCTCGCTCCGTCTGCGGTCAGGGGCGGGTTCTCCCGCTAGCTGCTGTGGGTCCTGGAGGCTTGGTCCCGCTCCTGGCGCCAGTGGGGTGTGGAAATGTGGAGGCAGCCTGGTGGGAGGAAGGAAGTGGGGCACGGGACTGTGCCCTGGAAGAGGGGGCTGGGCCTGGCCTCTTTCTCTCTGCTGCCGGGAGGCGAGCAGCCCTTTCCTCCTTGTGAAATGCTCTGTCACAGTGACAGGCTGCTCGCGCCCCAGAGACACTTGAGAGTGTAACCAAAGGCTGGAGAGCCCACCTGACCCAGCTCACCCTTGCAAATGACCGTGTCTGCGGGGACAGGGGACACATGGTGTGGCTGCTGTTGACGGTGGTGTGCTCCCCCCAAGGTGAAGAAGGGAAAACCCTTTGTAAACAGCAGAGCTGTGTACACATTGCCTTAAAACTGCTGGCTCACAGAAAAGAAAAGAATTTGAGTTTTTTTAAACCAATAAATAGCCATAGGCATTTTGATATTGCATCCCAGAACCTTTTTTTAAAAACTAATGAACTCTAGGGGTTAGGGATTTAGCTCAGTGGTAGAGTGCTTGCCTAGCAAGCTCAGGGCCCTGAGTTCGATCCCCAGCACCAAAACCAAAAACGAAACAAAACAAACAAGCAAACAAAAAACCTAATGAACTCTAAGTGTTCTGGGAGATTGTTACCAAGGAGAAACTAGAAACTGTGGACTTCAGAAGTGGGAGGGACCCCAGAGACCAGCACTTGCCTCCTTTAGCAATTGGGTATTAAAATTTGGCAAGATGGAGTCGTTTGTCTGGAGTCATGCAGTGAGCCGGGAGGGGACCGCCCTTACACAAGACGACAGGAGTGTCTAGAAAAGAGACGGAGCTTTAACCACACGGTCGGTGATTCACAGACCTGCCCATGCCCCGTTCGTGTGTGTGGACGGTTGATGATCCTGACATTTGTACCAGCTGCATGATCTCCCTGCAGCTGTGCTCCCAAAGGTGGAGGACCCCTCGGACTCCTCTGACGTGTGCTTCTCTGTCCTTGTTCCATTTCCAGGAGATACGGGTTGAGTCTGTTTCTCGTGTCGTAACCACAGTCTGGAATAATTGTGCTGTGTTTCTGGGCAGGCTTTTCTACAGCAGCATCCTGAGACTGGAGTGAAATCGCATCATAAGTTAGCTTTGTTATCAGTTTTATTGGCGCTGAGACTGAGTGCAAGGATTTAGGAGTAATTGGGTAATCAGAACGAATTAAATCAAGAGGGGGAAAATATCAGTTCTGGCGTCACGTGGGGACAGCTATGACTCCCACATCTGTGGTCTTTATGTATTTTAATCAAGTCTAAATTGTGCCGTTAAGACTTATTTTTGCGATGTTTACACTAGCTCAGATGGAGCCAGCTTTATGCTCTTCTCTGGATGTTTCTTGAAACCTGATATCCTCAGTGTTTCTCAGGAAGAGTCTCACCTAAATGGGTTGGCAGCCAGCGATCCAGAGCGGGGTGTGTGTGTGTGTGTGTGTGTGTGTGTGTGTGTGTGTGTGTGTGGTGTTTAACACCTGTCACAGGGTCCACACCACTTCCAGGAGTGGTGTGCAGGCGCAGGCGCCAGCCTTCCGCCCTCGCCAGTGAATTCTGCAGCCTCAGCCTTTGTCTTTGGGAAACCAGGCCGGAGCTACATCTCGTTAGCGTAAAGCTGCTATAGTAAGTGGCAGGAGTAGGACCTCAGTGGCCAGCCGGCCTTGCTCCCTGGTGGGTCTCTGCTGAATTTCCCTCTCGGGGTTTCTGCAGTTTAGCCTGATAAATAGTATCAGCAATCAGCTTTCTTTCTCTTTCTGCCAGAAACGCTTAAATATGTAACAGTTATTACACTAAATTATGGAATGACATAACACTAAGCTGGCAAACAAGAACATTAATTTCGGAACTTTGATTTCCTTTGTTGAAAATGGAGTTTCCTTCAAGTCCCTCCAAGTTCTTTTGCTGTTGAGATTTTGTGCTGTGTCTTACTGAACATTTTCATCTCTCTCCGGTGTATCTGTGGTTGGTTCGGTTTGGGGTTTGGTGTGACACGTTGGGGCCCAGGCAGGGACGTGCACTTCCCCGCACCAAATCAGGGGTGCTGGGAGCTGGGTACTCTCCCAAGGGAGGCCATGGATGGACAGCGTCCATCAGGACCAACGCCACCTCAGCAGTCCCCTGCAGGGCCGGCCGTCACCCCCAGCTGTTTTGGTGGAGACAAGGGTCTGTTAGAAGTATCTGTTGTTCTCGGCGGTCATTTTCAAAGACACTGGACCCTAGAGCAAGCTAGGAGCAAGGAGAGGCTCGCTGTTTTCAGATGGCGTCTGTATGAAGGAACGGGCAGCCTGGTCACCCGATGGCTTGCACACGCTGCTTGTGCACTCATTGTCTGCCGCGCATTGCTTTGTGCGTATTTACAACTCACTTAAATTTCCCAGTGGCCCCGTAAGTAGGCACTATTCTTACAGTACTCATTCTGTAGATAAAGAAACTTGAAACAGAGCGGTTATGTGACAGGGTTACACAGCTACAAAGTGGAAGTGGGAGTCACCACGCCGTCTTGGCCTGAAACCCACGCCCGCAAGCACCAAGGACGCCCGTGAAGTAACTGTGGCCAGATGTGACAGGTGGGGGGATACCGGAAGAGTGCTTTTCAAACCTTTTTGGGCTGTGACGTCCTTAGAGGAACACAGATGATGTTGCATGCAAACGTGTGTCCACCGATGAGGCAGAACCTCACCATACGGAGCCCGTCATTTCTGTGCGAGGTGACACTGGCTTCTCCTTTCCTTGTCACTGAATTTCTAAAGAGTAGGGGCTGTGACCCTGGACATCAATCCCAAGACCAACTTAAATATGGTCACAACTGCAGATCAAAGCTGCAGAGCGCCCTGGCGTAGGTGCAGCCTGCAGGATGGCCTGCTCCTGTTGTTTATTGAGTGAGTACCCATCATCTCCTTTACTCCCAGAGCCCAGCAGGGAATAAATGTATAAACATCATAATTTTTCTGTCCTTATTTCTATTTTTTAAAAGCACCTTTTCCCTGTCTTCCTTTTGTTAAGAACAAAGTTGAAATTTTGCCTAAGATTGTTTAGACTGGAACACAGAAGGTCAAGAAGCTCTTAATGATCTTGTTGTGGAAACACTGTAAGATGAATTTTTATAAAGCAAATCACATTTCCCATGGACATTTGTTGCGATTTCAACAAATGGGTCTGCCACATGAGGACCGTGGGTCCCTGTCCCTTCCTGGCGGGCTCCTCAGGCTGCTGGCTCCCCTGGAGGAAGGGTTGGCATGGGCTGTGCTCCTGCTCCGCCTCTGTGGGCGTCCTGGGCAGCCCAGTTTTGTCATCTGCCCTTGTGGCATTTTCGGGAAGCTATCTGGCGGCCCCTGAACTACCTGTCACCAGGGAGGGGACTGTAGCTCAGGAGGCAGAATCCCTGATGGAATCTCTAGACTCTGACACAGGAGCCCCCATTGCCATTGCTGAAGATGGGCATTTTGAGGCGATGTTGGGAGCCACGCTGGCTGGTGAACAGGGCGCAGGCAGCCCGGATGCACACTTGGCTGCCAGGAAGAGGGTGGGTGAGGTGGGTGCCAGGTGCTCTGTGTGACCAAGCCCCCAGCGCCGGGAGTGCCTTGCCTTGTGATGTTAGCGTTGGACTTGGCTGCTGTGCGCCTTGGTTACTCCGATGTGGATTCCTTAATGTTGCCTCTCTCTTCCTCTTTTCACTGCTGGCGACTTGTTAGAGATGCAATATTACCTCAAATAATTTCTGGACATTCATCTTACCCCAGACAGGACGTCGCTACATGTGTTCATTTAGAAAAATGAGCCCACATAGTTCTGCGAGGGAGGGGTTTTCCAGGTGGGTGTGTGCTGGCAGAGGAGGGGCTGGGAGACCGCCCCCCGGCCGCAGACCCTCAGATACCCCCGGCCACTCAGCTGGTCTCTCGGCCGCTGCCCAGCAAACCTCTGGAGCTGCACTTGTGGAGTCTCTAACCCCAGGATGGCATTTTGAAGACTGGTGTCAAGTGGAACACAGGGTTCCCTCCCTGGAATGCTGGCTGACTAGAGTGGAGATGGTTCTCTAGTGGGATGGTTTAAGCTTTCTCTGCATTGCTGCTGGTGAGGAGGAAGCTGACTTCAGTCTGTGGGAGTTGGTGCTGGGCAGTGGAGGGAGAGTCCCTGGCAGCCACCCGTCTCCCTCACTCTTCCAGCCCAGGACAAGTGTTTCCTGCTCCCACCATTTGGGGTTAGGTGGTGACCCCCCACCTAAAAGGGAGCTGTGGAGAGCACGCCTCAGGCAGCTGGCTGGGTGTGCGGGTGTCTTCAGTGGTCCGTGAGTTCATCACGCTGATGGGGGGGACCGGGAGCCATCAGCTCCAGGAGCCACAAGGATCGTTCGCTATGGAGCTGTTAGGTGTTCCAGTGTTGGTATATATCTGCTCAGCCCTGCTTTCATACACACAGGAACTCAAACACCTTTAAAATGTTCTTTCCTGGGCTGGGAATTTAGCTCGGGGGTTAGAGTGCTTGGCTAGTAAGCACAAGGCCCTGAGTTCGATCCCCAGCACCAAAAAAAAAAGAAAAAAAGAAAAAAAATGTTCTTTCCCTAAAGTCTGTAGCATCGGGAAGATCTGCATTGGCCATGGACTGAAACAGGACCGGACAGGCTAAATGGAGACAAGAGTGTCAGTCACAGTGTCAGGGTGGCTGGACCCATGCGGTGACTGCTACAGCCAGAGGGCTCAGGACTGGAGCCAAAGGGCTTGACGGTGCGATGGGGACGTGAATCTGGCGGTGCCAGCCCGCAGTTTATGCTTGAGGGGCACGGGGACTGATCTTGAGGCCAGTTAGTATTTGCAAAGATGTCGGCTTCAGCATTCGCGGGGATGCCCCTTGCTCGTCAGCCCCAGGACTCTCTCACTGAGTAAAGGCATAAAAATCAATTTTTATGTCTGTATCCTGTTTCTGCCCCTGGAGATCCACAGAGCAGTTTGCAGGGGAATGGAAACCCAGCCCTTGCTCTAAATTGATTTGGCTGCATTGATACACTCTTCCTCCTTAGAATAGAACTTCACAGTTGTAATAGCCCCAAGATTGCTTTTCACACCTCTTTCATCTCCATGATTCTGTGCAAAGACTTCTCACACTGCTCACGGTGAAAGGTCTGGGAGGTTCCCGCAGGCCGGAAAATAACCAGGCCGGAGCGCCGAGGCTCCCGATCAGACTGCAGGGCTGATGGGCTGTTTGCGTCAGAAGAGGGGCCTTGCAGCCCCTGTTACTCACAGGCTTAGGGTAAAGCAATCCGGCCGCCACTGTGAACCGAGTACAGATTACAACCCCACCCTCGACTTGACCTGGGTAACTGCCAGGAAACTGGTGCCGAGCGTGGTGGTGCCATTCAGGTAAGTGCACTCCGAGGACCTGCTCTGGAGCTGTGCTGTGCAGGAGATGGGGGCAGAAGGCAGCTCGGGTCAGCGCCTCGGGGGCTGCAGGCCAAGGCGCCAGCCCTCCCCGCCGGGCAGTGCCTGAACTTGGGGGTCCTCTGGAGGTGGGGACAGCCAGCCAGGCACTAAGCACCCCTTCCTTTCAGGAGGACTGTGAGTTTGGGTTCTTCAGAGAAACGGAACCAACAGCAAGACAACTGTATCTGCAGATCTATATCTATATATCTATATCTGCCGTCCATGTCATCTGTCATCTCTCTGTGTCGGTGTCTTATCTCTCAATCTGTGTCTGTCATCTGTCTGTATCTCCGTGTATAATCTCTCTCTCTCTGTTGCCTGCCCCCCTCTCCCTCCCTCCACTTCCCGGGGATCCAGCCAGCTGATGGAAGTTCTGCCACCAGCCCAGGTCCGAAGGCAGGAGAAGCCCCGCCCCCGATTGCAGACAGTTGGTTGGGCGTGGAGAAAGAATCCTCCCTGCTCAGCCTCCTGTTCTGCTCAGGCCTCGGGCGGGCGGGTAGCTCCCGGCTTTGCGCGGAGTCTCCGCGGACCCACCGAAGACGGCTCCAGAGCAGCCCTCAGTTCAGGTCCTCAGAGTGCACTTACCTGAATGATACACAAACTCCTGCCCCCCACCCCACACTGGCCCTGTCCTCAGTGGACAGACTGCTGGACAGGGCCACTCATCCTCATCAGGAGCGGCACTAACAGAACAGCACCACAGGAGAGCAGCCAGGCTGGGAATTGATCTGCTAGGTGACAATTTGAAAAGTGGAGTCTGAGCTGCGGCAGCCCTAGAAAATCACCGTCTTGCTTAATAGGATTAGTTGTCCAGAATGAAGGATACTTTCTGCTCATACCACCCAGGCTTCATTGTCCGCACTCGTCCTTGTCCCTCTGCCGTGCCAGTGGCTGACCCCACGGTCAGAGCATTGCAGGTCAGCAGCATGGCCAGGCCCCAAGGACCATCTGCCAGGGGCAGGGAGGCAGGGCAAGCAGGCAAGTGCTCTTCTGGAGGGTGGAGGAGGCACAGGAGGACAGGACACCCTGCCGCTCTGCATCCGGGTTTGCACAAGCCTCATCATTTATTCAGAGTGCAGCAGCTGCTACCTGATGGATTCCCTCCTTTCCCTGCCGGGTCTGCAGCCCTCCCCGGACTGTCCGTCCCACTCTCAGAGAGAAGGGCTCTGCGGCCACGGACCGGGGCGTGATGGCTGGGAGGGCTGAAGAGCACGTGTGCACGTGTGTGCACTGTGCTTGTACGTATGTGTGCGTTGTGTGCATGTGTGTGTCTAGGTGCTGCAGGAGGTGCAGGCGTCTCAGCTCAGGCCCTAACACAGACCTGCCTCTGGCCCCTGCGTTGGGAGCAAGAGGGCTGATGTGTTCAGGGCTGTGGACTGGGAGGATGTGGGAGAAAGTTAAGGAATACAGGCCACTCGGTTTGGGGAAGGCGAGGATGGTGAGAAGGTGTGAAGAGGGAGCGTTTTTACTGCACGGGAGTGTTGCACATCTCTTCTCTTTCTGTGGAATACAGTACATATAATTCTGGAACTACAGCAAGACTGCTTGGGGTGGGGGTGGGGTTGCCTGATGGTCCAGCAGAGTAGTTGGGATGCAGCTCCTTCCATCCACATGCCCATATATCCATCTGTCCCTCCACGTGCAACATGTCTATCCATTCATCCACTCACCTGCCCACTCACACACCTATCTACCCACTCAGCCCATTTGTCCATCTGCCTATCCCTGCATCCATTCATTCACCTACCCATCCACCCGTTCCGCCGCCTATCTACCCATCCCACATACCATCCATCCATCCTTCCTTCCTCCTTCCATCCTCCCGCCCACCCACTCAGCCATTCACCACCCATGCAGACCCCCAGCCTCACGGACAGCACCCGTGTGCTGGCCACTGTGCACTGCCCACAGTGGCAGCTACAGAGGTGGGGAGGGTCTAGCCCCTGTGCTCTCTAGGCACTCACAGTCACGTGGGACCTGCCTCTGTCTCTCCCTTCCCTGTCTCCCAGCCTGGCCTCTGTCCCGCACCTTCTCTGCCAGTCCCAAGGGTGAGCTGGGCACCTTCTGGGGGCTCACCCCCGCCCCAGTGCAGCACCTGCTGCTCCCCTGCAGTCCCTGACGGCACGTGTGCCGCCAGCCAGCGCTGTTTGAGCAGAGACTACCCTGACTCAGAGCACAGCGACGGGGCGTCCTTGCGGAGTTCTGGAAGTGTAGGAGCCTGCAGGCCTTGGGCTCTTGTTGCCAAACTTGCTGCCTCAGCGCCTCAGGTTTAAAAGGAGGTACTGAAGCTGGGTGTGGTGGCGCATGCCGGTGATCCCGACACACAGCAGGCTGAGGCAAGAGGATCACCGCAAGTTCCAGGCTAGCAGCCTGGACTAGTGAGACCTCATCAAATCAAACAAAAACGAACAAAAAACCCCACACTGAGAGGTTGCCGTCCTTGATCTGGGGCCCTTGGCAACATGCGCGGGGCCCTCCCTCAAAACCCAAATGAGATGCCATCACTGGTGGCTTCCCGGTACCCTTTGCAGCCTGGGCACAGGGGCTTGGTCCTGGTGTGGGGGGTCCAGTAAGGACGCGTGTCAGATACGGGTTCCCGCCCACCCGTGTCCCCTTGCTTCATGGCTCCTCATTGTCTGCGTCGTGACAGCACTGTATCGAGGGCTACGGGACAGTGCCACCCCCCGTCCTGTGCTGTCTGGGGGTCGCGGGGTGGGGCAGGACCCACAGGCCTGCACGGCATGGAGTGGGGAGCAGCCTTCTGCAAGCTGGGGTGTGAACAGGGGCCAGGGACCTCATTCTGCACCTGGGCAGCCACTGGCGCCCCAGAAGCCAGAGTGCTCGCCCTGCCTGGGGCTGGGCTGGGGCCCCGCTGCCACCCGCTGTCGCGGCAGCGACGCGTGGTGTCCCGGTGCCTGCTCGGCGGGGACTGACAGGTGGCTCTGTGGTGAGCGAACAGAGTGGAAGCCTTTGGAGGCGTGGAGTGTCCCCCGCAGGAGCCTCCACTCCTCCCAGGGTGCATGTGGGGCCCTGTGCACGCAGGAAAACTTGTGGGCCTTGTGACGTGGTCGCTCTTGGCCTTGGTGGCTGTGAGGTTGGCGTGATCCTGGGTGTATGGAATGGCACGGTGTCTGCCATGCGTCTCAGAGAGCTGGGGCGTGGAAGGGTGAGTTCATGCACTTTCCTCTCTGTCCACGCAGGGTTCGATGACCTGCATGTGTGCGCTGACCCCGGTATCCCGGAGAACGGCTTCCGGACCCCCAGTGGAGGGGTCTTCTTCGAGAGCTCCGTGACCCGGTTTCACTGCCAGGACGGTTTCACGCTGAAGGGCTCCACGAAGAGACTGTGCATGAAGCACCTCAATGGGACGCTGGGCTGGGTCCCCAGCGACAGGCCGGTCTGCGTGCAGGAAGGTAGGCGGCCCACTCTGCGGGTGCAGAGCGGTGCCTGGCCCTTCAGCTCCCGGCTGACCCTGCATGCGACAGAATAGCAGGCAGGGCGTGGGCAGGGGACTCACTGGAGGGGAATCTCTGCCCCACACTGTCAAAGCCAGAGAACAACTCGGGAGACAGACGTCAGGGCCGTTTGTTGGCAGGCTGCCGACTTGCCTCCAACTGCCTGTTGCTCCACAAGAAGCTTGGTTGTACGCCGTGCAGCGAGCATCTCCAGAGGCACAGGTGGTGTGGCTGGGGGCTAAGCCAGTCACTGCGCATAGTGCTGTGTGGGGCGACCTGTCGGCGGGAGGGACCGCGGTGGGGGCAGACTGACACGGCCGGCATGCGTTTCTCCGGGCATCCCGAAGTGTCTGTCGGCCTTTACTCAGTGCAGACACATTTAGGGTTCTGGAGGTCTGCTGAGTTCCACTAAGCAGAATGCCGAGTGGCTGATTATACATCCAGAAACTCAGCAGAGCTGACGTTAGAAGAGGCGTGAACAAGATTAATTCCGGCCCCAAATTTCCGTGAGGCATGGAACTTCTGTTTCACTGAGCTCCTTAGGAACTCGTTTTGGTTTCTCTTGACACTATTATTATTTTGGGGTGAGCTTTTATAAATTAATAATGATATGTAAACGATTATTGTGATTGGGTGTGAGATTCCCTTATAAAACTTAGTTTATTTTATTTTTTCTCAAAAAGTCTGATGCTATCAAAATAACAAGAATAAAATAAGCAATGAAAAACTAGCAAGAGTCATTACAAAAAGTAGTAAACTCTTATTAAATTCCTATGTTTACACACATTAATCAAATATCAATATTTATCAATTATCACACAGATTGCAGCATACTTTAAGCTATACTATAGGATAGTAATATGGGCTATTTGAAAATAAAACTTAATTTAATCTGACAAGCATTTTTAAAATATTATTATGGTCTTAGGGAAATCATAAAGGATGAGCAAGTTGGTCCCTTGGTATCTTCCCTTTTATTTTCAAGTTATGAATACTTTAAAGCCCAAATCTGTATAAGAAAGATTTTTGCAAGAAGGCTGCCAAGAGGCAGCCATTTCATTACACACCCTCAGACAAGACCTGTGTTTCTGAGGCGGGTCCGGGACTCTGAACACCAGTCCTGGTGTTGCCATTTTGGAAAGTTTGGAAGAACGGGCACTGCTGCTTCTCTAAGTATAATAGTGTGTTTATTTTTCATCCTTCTGGTGACTTGGTTGGTTTTGGAAAGGTCTGTGGACAGACTGCACTTGCTGTCGCGATGGTGGGGCAGATCTTTGCCGCTGGCGTCCTGCGCCCTCTTCGGCCCGCGTGGTCCCTGCAGACTCTGTGCCGGGGGCCTTCTTTCCTCGCCCTGTTCCCCTCGGGGTTCCCGCTGGGTGGCTTCTCAGGCTCTGAATTGACTCCGTTCCAGGCCAGTGAGCTCTCAGAAGGCAGGTGGATTTCTGCAGAGCTTACCACAGCGTCATAGTTCCCGAAAGTGCTTTCAAGCCCTGCTCCTCTCAGGCACACGAGCACCCTCCCAGTCGAGTCATCCTCCTGTTTCTGAGTGGGGAGACTGAGGCGCGGAGAGCTCCGCTGCCTTGCTGAGGAGCTGAGATGTCCCTGAGCACGCTTCCCCTCCACGGGGCTGCGTGTCACCTCCTGTGTCACCAGGCCCTGCTCTAACAGCTGCCCGAGCGTGTCCTCACCGTGGATGACGCTTTCTGGGCTGAGGGCCGAGGGACGCACAGACCTTGTAACCAAGTTCGCTGTGCTCCGGGTCTCGCTGGACGATCTGGAAACTGAGCCCCAAGAAGGTCAAGCTGAGCCCCTGCAAGGTCAAGGTGAGCCCCGGGAAGGTCAGGCTGAGCCCTGGGAAGTTCGGAGCTCCCTGAGGTCATGGCGACTTGGCAGCAGCCAGCTCTGCCTGGACGCAGACTCCTGAGGAATGTGTCACCCCTGCATCCCCAGCATCACAGCAGCACTGTGCCGGCCACCTCCTCCTGCCACGCTCGCCACCTCTGTCCCCGCCCTGGGACTCGCAGCACTGACAGCTGGGGACAGACTCCTTTTGCCCTGCGGAAGACATCGACGTTTTCTCTGGGCCGCTTTGCCTGGAGGAGAATGCAGACCCCCAGCCTGGTGACCACGGCTGGGCGGCCACTGTCCGAGCCTTGCAAGCCCCCAGGGGCCGTGCTGGGGACACTTCCCGAGCAGACGCACCCTTCCCTGCTGCCCTAAGAGCAGGGACACACTTCACAGCACTTCCGGCTGGACGCCCATGCCTGGGGCTGGAGCTGGGACTCCACTCGGGTGCCTGCTCCCTCACTGAGCGGTGCATTTTAAAAGTGATTATCCTGAGCAGACTAAAACAAAACTAGTTCTGGATCCACGTATATTAGGAACGCTACTGCGGGGCGAGAAGGCAGAGTCTGGCTGTGTCTTGCAGGACTGGTGATTGCCAGACACTTGGTTTCCTTGCTCAGCCATCTTTGCTCCAGCAAGCCTGCGGACTGCAGCTCAGCTGTTCCCGCACCGCACGGAGCAGCGGGACTGAGTTCTGGTTTTGATTTTTAAATAAAGACCTAAATAATTGATTGCCGTGGTTCCCGCGCCTGGCTGTGAGAGATGCCGTCCACAGCACCCGCCTCCCTCCTGCCCTGGGCTCCTCCTGCCTGCGAAAGCTGCATGTGACGGGAGCAGCCCTCGCCCAGTGGGCTTGGGGGCTGGGTGCCTCGGGTGCAGACAACACTGGCGGGCGCAGGCCCTCGGCACTTCCCTTCTTCTCTGAGTCTCCTTTTCTGCAGCGTCTGCTTTGGGATGTGCAGGGAGGCCAAGGAGAGCTGCCGCAGCCTGAAATTTTTATGAAATGGGGTTTTAATATTTGAGGACTCCCTCCCGGGCTCTGGTCAGTGAGGTGCGGGAGCCCCCCGCTCCTCACGGCCATCTTCCTGGAGCAGCCCTGAGCACCCCGTCCTGGGCACTGGGTTTCACGCTGCCAGAGCCCCCAGCCCCCGCAGACACTTGTCTACACCAGGGTCATCAGAGCAGGGGCCCAGGCTGTCCGCACCGTGGCGCTGCCATCCTCCTCCCCGCAGAGGCCAGTAAGAACCCACCTGTTGCGGCCAGCCAGCTCCTGGATCACGGGCGGGTCCCATGTGCAGAGTGAGCAGGCTCCACAGGAGACAGAGGCAGGGAGGGTGGAATCCACACACGAGAGCACCCAGGAGTGCTGCTGAAGGGCCCCCCACGGTGTAGCCGTAACCTCACGCTCCGAACCCGGGGCGCAGCCTCTGGACAGCACAGGAGATGGGCTCAAGGCAGAGTCGGGACTGTGGGCAGGAAGCGTGGTCCGGAGAAGTCCCTGGCCTGCCTCTCAGCATCCTGGGCTGCCTCTCAGTCTAGCAGCGTCTGGGCATCACACACAGGGTGTCCGATGGATCGCACGCCTTGGGTCGGGCCGTTCCGGGTAGCTGATGGCATGGAAAGGAGCTCAGAGCGGAGGAGGAGCAGCAAGGCCTTGGTCCAAGCCCCTGCCCGCATCCTGTCCTTGTGGCCCTGCACTGAGGCGGTGTCCGCAGTGGGGACTGGTGGCCTGTGCCTGGCCTGACATGCGTGAACTTCTCCAGTCACTGAGGCAGCCCCACAGTAGGCTCTTGTGCCTTATTTACAGACTGAAAGAGGAGGCTCAGAGAAGCCAGGCTCCCAGGCTTCCCACAAGGTGGCAGAGTTGGAGTTCAGATCCAGGCCCCTGCTTCTCCATGCTCATGTCAGCTGGCAAGGGAGGGGACTGGTCCTGAAGTGTGGAGTGGGGTGACGGGTGACAGGTGGCAGGCGACACCCATCCCTGTGGCCCAGCCGCACCCCTGAGGGAGGCCTCTTGCCGTAAGAAGCGGTCTGTGCAGGGCGCTGGCTCCCGAGGTGTGTCAGGCTAACCCGCCTCACACCTAGCTGGAAAATGACACTCACACCTCCGCACTGGGAAGCCGGCGGGGCTGGGGAGCTGCGTGTGAAACGCTGCCAGCGTCGTATGTAGGCGATGCCCAGGGCCCACTGAGGCAGGGCTGGGTCAGATCCGGCTTTGCGAGGAGAAGACAGCATGGTTCTCTAGTGTTTGGCAGGGCCACTTGAGAGCATTCACATGAAGAAGCAGAGGCCTCGGAGTCCAAGGACTCCCACAGGCGCGCAGCAGACCGGCAGCCCTTCACTTCCTGGGCTGCTGGTGGTGGGTGGTGAGGCTGGCCGGGCCTCTCTCGTGTTCCCAAAGCTCCTGGCAATTCCAGCGGTGCCCATGCCACATTGCAAGCCCTTGTTTCCTGGCACCCTACTCTGCAGCTAAGGGTGGCACACAGGAGCAAGGTGGCGCCTGCAGCACCAGTCAGCTGTGTCTGTGTTTAATCCTGTTCTTTCCAGCTCCTTGCAGAGTGCAAAAGAGAAGGGTAGGATTCATTCACCAAGCACCATTTCTGAGTACTTCCAAAGAGGAGGCTCTCAGACCTGACCAGGACGGCTAGGAAGATGAGTGGTTTGCTGTTAAAATGGCCTTGGAGTTTCCAGGGGAAGGTGCAATGTGAGTTTAAGGATTCTTATTACTTTGTACATTTTTAGTTAAAAGATCCTTTTAGACTCATCAGCTAACAAGGACAGTAAAGTTGGCAGAGGCTTCTTCCTCGTGCAAACTGTGGGGCGTGGTCTTGCTCCCTTCCACACTGCTTGTACATCAAGGTGAGTGGCGTCCCAGATCCAGAGTGTTCCCCAAACAGATGGATGCTCTGAAAATGTATTATTTAGCGTCTTCTTCTCATGTGTATTTTCTGTCATCCAAACGTCTTTCTTGCTGCTGTGGACCTGAGTTATCCACACTGACAGCCTTGCCCACGGGGGCGAGTATCAGCATGTCTTCCTGAAGATTCTGCCCCATTCTGTCTCTCGGGAGGCTGCGAGGGGCCTCTGCCTTTTCCTATAAGTGCCGCAGACAGAAGGCACTGCTTTCCTAGGCTCCCTCCCGTGTGGCTACCCTGAGTTTGCTTTTTGCTCTTAAGAAGATTTCCTGAATTTAAATGTGCCCATGACTTGAAAGGAAAAATAATCCAGAGGAAATGAGGTCAGATCGCCAGGACTGAGCCCGTAAAGACAAGTGACAGAAATGATGGGTTATTGTTGTTATGAGCTGACGGGGGCGGCCGCAGGCGAGGGGTGGCGAGATTGCTGGGTGCCTGTGAGTGCCAGGTGTGCCGCCCCCCAGTGAAGCCTTGATGGCGCCGAGGAGCGCGGGTCCCTGGGCCCTCTGTACCATCTGCCAGGAGAACTTCCTTCCTTCCCGGTGCCTTTGCCACTCCACCCGCACTTCTGTCACCTCCCCTGGGCGCGCATGAGGACTGCTTTCCAGGAGGTGGACCTCGGGGGCAACTCAAGTTTCTTTAAAGATGAAATAAACACAGTTGTGTTCATCAAGAGAAAATCAAGAATCCAGGAAGGTCCACTCGGAACTGCGCCAGACCCAGTTCTCCACCCCCCTCATCAGCCCTCAGCTTGGTGGCGCTTCCTCCAGAGTTCCTGGGAGGTAAATTGGGGCTCATTCTCTTGGGATTTTCGGTGCCACCCTGGTACGTGTGGTCATTATTCCCCCAAATTCCATCAAGTGTTTTTCTGTTGCCAGACCACAGGCTCTATTTGAGTTGGGAAAAATTAATTTCTTTGATCTCTTTTCTGGATTAATTTTGCTATTTTTTAACCTTTTAAGAATAAATGAAATATAATGCTTATTTAGTAAAGTATATAAAGCCAAGAAGTCCAGCGAACCATCACAAAGCAGCACTCGTATCACTATTATCCAGGCGACGAAACAGGACACTGCTCTGCCCGGAAGTCGGCTCCCCTGGGAAGCAGTGACCCTTCCGCGGTCACCTGCCCTGTAACACATGCTTCTAGATGTGGCGCTGCTTCAAGGTTAAGTTACATGTGCCTTGATTTGAGTTTGCATGTGTGGATTGCAGAGAAAGGGTTATTTTATGTCTGACTTCCTCTGTGTCTGTGAAACCCAGGCTCTCCACCCTCCCTCATCATTTTGTTGCTGCATAGTGCTGTGTAGAGTTTTTATTTTAATTAATTAATCTGCAGTAGTTTGATTTGGACCCAGGTCCTTGGACTTGCCGGGCAAGCGCTGACCACAGAGCTGCACCTCCAGCCCACAGTGTTTTAATATATGGCTAGAGCATCTTTTGTACATTCGGATGTTAATGGACATGCAGGTTTTTTCAGTTGCCTTCTGTTTCAAACCACGCTTGACTGCCTGTCCATGCGCACCCCTTTCTCTCGGCCACGCCCCAGGGAATGGGCTGCCCAGGCACAGGGTGGCACCTGTTTGGCACAGTGGGGGACAACAGGTCACACCCACCAGCTGTCCTGCTCCCTGCCGACACGGAGCCCCTGCTGGGTGTGAGTGGCATCTCCTGGCTTTAACACCCACTTCCTGGGGGAAGAATGAGGTACTTCTGTGTGCTCAGCAGCCACCTCCTTGGTCCTGTAGGCAGCTCCTGTGTAATCTGCTTGCTGGTTGGCTGATCACTTGTCTTCTCTGCTGGCGTCAGGAGCGTCTGTACACACGGGACGCGAGGCCTTGGCGGGCCGCTGTGCTGGGTCTGCTCTGTGGCTTATGTCCTTCCTTTTTTATTAGTGTCACTTGGCAGACAGGAGAGTTTAATTTTAACATCATCAGAAGTATCCATCTTTTACTCTGGAGCTTTTTCACTTCTGTATTTTTGTCTTGTTTTAAAAACACCACCCTACACTGATGACAGAGGCCCTCAGCCTTCTCAGAGCCCCGCTGTTTTGCCTTACACACTTGCGTCTCTGGCCCAACCTCCCAGCTTGCACCCTGTCCCGCCCCCGGCCTGCCTGGCTGTCTGCACGCGGGTCCTGCTGCAGGAAATCCTGGACTTGGGAGAATGAGTCCCTGTTGCTCTAATTCCTCAAGACTATGTTGGCTCTTCTTGGCCTCTTGCATTTCCATAGGTCAAAGGTCCACACAAGTTTGAATTTTTAATATAATTGTGTTGTGTGTATAGTTAAGTTTGGGGGAAATGATGCATTTACAATATTGAGTTTTTCAGTTGGAGAACATGGACTATTCTCCCATGTATTTAGCTTGCTTACAATTTTTCTCATTAATGTTTTATAGTTTTCTATGGGGGAGGTCTTATCTTCTGTTGGATTTATGCCTAGAATTTAAAAATTTTTGATGCTATTGAAAAGTATGTATTTTAGATTTCTAAATCATCGATATGTAGAAATTTGCACATGCTAAACTTTTTGTTAATGTTACTGTTCAGCTTGGTGACTTCTTCAGGTTTCACCGTGTGCGTAGCCTTGCCCTGTGTGGGTAACGCAGCCTTCATTTCCTCGGAATCTAAGACGGTGGTTCCCCAGAGCCGTCATGTTCCTGCTGGGTTGGCAGCTCCGGGGCAGCGCCGATACCAGAGGGAAGAGCAGGCCTTGTTGTTCCTTCTCGGTCTCAAGTGGATGCCTCCCATGTTTTTAAAATACGAGATCCTTTATTTTATTGGTTTCTTTAATTCCTAGCTAATGAACAATTTTTCTTTATAATATCAATTAAATTTTATCAAACCTATTTTCCTATCTATTCAGATGATAATTTTCTTCTTTAGTTTGCTAACATAGTGAGTCACTTTGGTGTGATCCCTCAATGTTAAATTGACTTAGTATTTTCTTTTGCATTTATTGCTGGGTGGTTTGCTAAAATCTCACTTTTAAGTTCTGCATTTATTTATGTTGATGAAGTGGCTTGACCTACATTTTCCCTTCCTATAACTTTCCTGCCAGGTTGTGTTCTGAGGTCAGACTGTGCTTAAGGGCTGGAGTCCTTCAGAAGAAACTGAGCAGTTTATAAAGACTGCTGCTCTTTATTCCATAAAAACTTTGTGGAACTCATGGGGAAGCCACGCAGGGCTGGAGTTTTCTTTGTAGGGGGATTTTAGTTTTGCATTCAATTTCTTTAGTGTTTTAGAAGAGTATAGCTACTTTCTGTTTCTTCTTGTGTCAATTTTGGTAAATTGTACAGTTTTGGTTTTAGGAATCTGATTCCTAAATTTTCTAATTACTTGGTGTATTTTTTGTGATATTTTCTTATATTTTAAAATATAGGCTATGTGCTGGTTTTACAGTTTTACTTTTACATGACCATGTGTGCTGTCCCTTTTATTTTTTTATTGGTTTTGCCCATGCTTTATCAATTTTACTGGTTTCAAAGAACTAGTTTTGCTTTTTTTGATCTTCTCTTATCTGCGTTTTTTTTCTGTTTCAATAATACTCTTTGTTATTTACTTCCTTGTACTTTCTTTGGGTTTAATTGTCTATTCTTTTTCTACCCTTTTTTAGAATTCTTGAGTATTAATGATAATTCCAAATTTGTATGCACCTAAATATTTGAAACAAAATTAGTTTAACTTTATAATCACAGTTAAAACAGGAGGGAAAAAAGAAAACCAATCAGGGTACGAAAAGCTCGAATAATGTGACTTAACTTGACTTAATCAACTGCAAAGTAGAGATTTGTGACTTTTAGAGATTTCTCTTTTCTTGCTTGTGTTCTTAGGTTTAAAGAGAAATTCATATCTATAGTTTTCTCTGC
The DNA here is from genome assembly GCA_004026905.1 of Hystrix cristata. Classification (NCBI taxonomy): domain Eukaryota; kingdom Metazoa; phylum Chordata; class Mammalia; order Rodentia; family Hystricidae; genus Hystrix; species Hystrix cristata. The sequence goes on from PVJO010007481.1 coordinate 28,931, forward strand.
ATAACGTATATTTCAATATATACTATCTTTGTTGTTATCTCTTTTTGGGCCCATGGATTATTTGTAAAGATATTACTTGGTTTCCAAACCTACAGTTTTCTAACTACTCATTTCTGTCTTAACCACACAGAGTCTAGAAAACATGATCTGTAATTCCAGTGGTTTGCAGTCTGTGGAAACTGTCTTTATGGCCTGTTTTTGTAAATGTTCTGTGTATACTTAGAAGAGTGTGTGGGAGTCTCAATTTTACAGACTGGACAGCTAAGAACCCATCAAGAATGACCATCCTGGTGTTAAATAACAAAACACAAAGATGCTGATTGTCCTTGTCAACCACAAACAAATAAAATCTCCAATCTATAAGTCAAAGAAATCTGCTAAGTCCCAGAAGCATGCTTATGTGGCAACTTTGCTTCGAGCAACTATCTCTACGTGGCTTTTGCTCGGTGGTCTTAAGTGGAATGTGGCAATAATTCCCCTTCCCAGTTAAGCCGAGAAGTGCAAGTGTGGATGCTCTGAGGCTGTGTCAGGTTTCCTGAACCTCAGATCCTTGGGACAAAGGAGACTCCTGGCCCAGCCCTGCCTGGGAGAAAGTCGCCAGAAGTGCCCCTCCCATCCCATCTTTCTGAGCAGTGTCCTCTCGCTTCCTTCTCTCTGTCCATGTTGACAGCTTGGGTTGATGGTGTGGTCTGTATGGTGTCCTCTGGGTTCTTTGGGGATGGGGCTCTTCACCATGGAGAGGGAGGGACCATGCTGGCTTGGAGGAGTGAGTCCGGGGGATGCAGTAGATGCTGAGTGACCCCTCAGACCTTCCAGGCCTGACCTCAGCTGCCAGTTTAAAGGTCTCTGAGGCTGTCCTCCGGCTCAGTGATTCAGCAGAAGGACTTGTAGGGCTCAGGAAAGCCAGCCTGAGCTTGGTTAAGGTTTCTTTCAGTACAAAGACACAACTGAACCAGCTATGGGAAGCAGCCCAAGGCAGGTCCCGAGTCTCGGAGGGAACCCCCAGCTGCCCCCTGCAAGTGGAGCTGTGGACAGCGAGTCTCTCTAGGCCACTGTGGGTGACAATGAACATGGGACACTGATGACCCGGAACTCACCCAAGAGTTCTATTGGGGCGCGGTCACGATGACCACAGTGCGGCTGCCTCAGCCTCCAGTCCCCCCAGAAAGTGAGCTGGCACCGCATGGACTCTGGGGTCCCCAGCCTAAATCACACTGTGGGCGCTACAGAGCATACTCCAAAACCGCCAGGCAGGCGGAGACAGAGACGCTTGTCTCAGGCAGCATCCGGGGCCTCCAGGAGCTGGGGCCGAGGAGCCATCTCTCTCTGGACGGGCTGGCCCTCGCCGCACGTGCAGTGGACTTGGGGGAATCTAGTCAAGTCGGGTCCTACCCGTCACACCAAATCAGGGTGCCAGCCCTGCTGGGACCCACGAGACCCGAGGCCTGGCCTCTCCCTCCTGCCCTTGGCCACCGAGCTCCAAACACACAGCTCTTCCTCGTGCTGTGCCGAAGCTAAGCTCCTTCATGCCGAGTACGGCCGCTCCCAGTTCCACCTATAATCGGATCCTTGTCACTCAGGTCTCCGCTTAATAAATGTCATTTCCTCAGAGTCCCCTTTCCCAGCCGCCCAAATGAAATAAGGCCCGAGTCAGTCCCTGTCCTGTCGCCTGCTTACGTGTTCGTTGTGCTGTCAAGTTCGTTTCCTGCTGGCCACCTTCCTCCCTGCGTGCAAGTGCTCCTCTGTCCCCAGCGCCTAGGACATCCCAGCCCTGCAGTAGGGCTCTTGGTAGCTCCCTCGAGGGACTGAGCGAGGGGATGGATGAATTAGCAGGCGTCCCAAACACCGACTTGCACAAAACGAAGTCAATTCTTTACGGTGTGGCCTCAGGGCGTGTGGCGTACTAACGTGCATTGTGCAGCTCCCCTGTGTGCCAGGCCTCTGTGCTTCTGGGGACAGTTTGGAGGCACTGACATGAAAACAGCATTTTTAAGGAATCAAATTTATTTTCACATGTAACTAAGATGTTAAACAAGAGTAAATGTAATATGTGGCCCGAGTTCTTGGAAATGTCCTTTACTCCTGCCCAGCCTGCTCTATCCCTTAGGACTCTGCTCTCTGCTCACCAGTCCAAGAGGTTAATTGGTACTCAGGTGTGAGTGTCCAGTATGGCCTGAGGACCGCCTGGTCCTTCTCTGGAGATTTGTCATGTTGAACCCGTTGTTACCAGGAGCAAGGTGCAGGGAATGACAGTGGAGAGCAGGAAAGATGGTTCCCAGAACAAGTGCCTTTAACGCACTTTGGGTTCCATCCCAAAAGTGCCACTCACACCTCTCATACCTGAGATCTAACTGATTCATTAATTTGGAGTAGTAGAGATCTAATCCAGTACCTTTTGCACCAAGCTACATCCCTAGCCCTCTTTTTTTTTTTTTTTAAATTTTTATTTTTTATCATTGAAGTCTTGCTAAATTCCTGGGATGCCCAGGCTGGTCTCGAACTTTTCATCCTCCTGTTTCAGCCTCTCAGAGTGGGAAGATGACAGGCCTGCCCACCCCCAGATCTAAATTCTAATTGTTGATGGGATTCTACAGGACACAATCAGATACTGATAAATTTAGAGTCCTTGGTAATGCTATATCTGAGGTAGCTTTTAAAATTTTCCCTGTTGGGGCTGGGGATTTAGCTCAGTGGTCAGAGTGCTTGCCTACCAAGTGTAAGACCCTGAGTTTGATCCCTGGCACACACACACACACAAATCTCCCTGTGGACTGGATCAATTTAAGCCGTAGAAAATTGTATTGCAAACAGTCCCCAAGTTAACAATGTTTTGACTTATAATTTTTCAGCTCCTCAAGGATGTGAAAGTGATCCGCATGGCTTCCATAGAACCCTACGGCAGAGCCCGGTGATCAGGTGCACGCTGGGCTGCATGCACCAAGGGAGGGGAAACACTTCCCACTTCCCCCGCTTTGACTCCGGCGGGTCTGTCTGGGTGCGCCCTGCTGTAAATCAAGGAGCATCTGTATTTCTGTTTGAAACTCTGGCACTGATGAAGATCACACATTTACTTCAGCTACTAAGTCCCTGGATTCTTTCTTTCCGTACAAACAAGGTTCACCGTGGTTTAGGGCCAGAGACCACCCCCCGGGGACATGGTATTCCAGATCCATCTTCCTCCCGCCTCTGGGACACACGGGGGTTGCAGATTCCTCTTGCTCCAAGCTTCCCTGCACCTGTGGGGGTATCACAGCCAGACACTGTGCACAGAAAGCTCGGGGGCGGCTGCTGTGGATGAGCTTTCCCTCTGTCCTGGCGCAGGACTCTGCTAGACCTGGTCTGTGTGGTGTTAGTTTAGCGTGCTGTGGTGTTCTCTCTGGGCCCAGCCCCTCGCTTCCTTCCTTGCCGGCTGGTACCGGGTCCTGTGATGGCAAGGTGGCCCTGTCCCAGTCCTGTGGCTGCTCCTCGGTGAGCTCAGGGCCTGGGATTCCCTTTAGACCTGTGTCTTCTGCTCTGCAGCAGACCAAGTCCTGCCCGGAAAGCCTGGAGCTCCCCTAGAAGCCTGATATATTCTGCGTTAACCAGCTGCCAGCTGGATGGGGTCCCTCTACTCCCGGTCACCAGCGTGCACAGTCTGTGACATCCCAGCAGCCCTACGACTGGCCGCCTCCTGAGCACACTGGCAGATTATATGTCCATCATGAAAATAGTTGCTCAGACATACAGTTACTGCCATGGGGTCTGTTTACAGCCAAGACTGTACAGACAGATGCCCTGATAAATGTGTTTTTATTTGCTGTGAATAATTTGTGTGGTGCCAGTGGAAAGACTGGATGCACACTTTGCACTATGAGGACGCTGGTGGCGGGATGTGGATGGTGGTGTACACGAAGCTGCCCTTATGCTGCGACTGCACCAGGACTGTCTTGGGGTCGGCTTGGGGGGATTCAGCTGCTCCTGTGGGAAAACTATCAGCAAAGCGTTAACAGTTGGGAAATTCCTTTCCACGGCCTGAAAGGCAGATATGAGAGGTGAAACTGAAACCGGACATGGTCCGCAGCCGGAACTCCTCAGGCGTGGGGAGGTGGACACCAAGTTCCCAGGGGCCAAGTGGCAGGGGTGTGCTAAAGCGGTGCCCAGCTCTGGAGGCTGAGTCGGGCGGCTCTCTCTGTGGTTCCTCCTCACCACTGTGCATGCAGGTGTGGAGAGGGGAAGGGATGCAGAGGAAGAGGGTGACTCGGGTCCTGCTCTCCAGCTAGGAGGGTGACAAAGGCTGGGTGAGGATGCCTTCCAATGCCATACTGAGCAGTGAGTGGGCACTGCCCCTTCCTTCCCCTCCTGGGGGCCCCTCTTCCCATATCTTCCCCTTCGCTGGCCTGTCTCTGGACTCGTCCGTCAGATTCCCTGTCCCCCCAGCAGGGTGCAGGGCCTGAGCCTGGAGGTGCTGGTGGTCGGGGCTCCTGTGAGTGCTGCTCCAGCTGTACCTTGGGTTCAATGGGCCCTGGGGAGTGGCTGAGTGGCCAGCAGTCTCTGGAGCATCAAGGGATTTCTCCAGAAGTTCCCGAATTGTTCTCCTTGGACTTTTCTTTGTTTAAAAACCTAAGAGCCTGTAACTTTGGCATGTACCCGTGCACAGGTCACCTCACGAGCAGACATACATGATTAGAGGTTTGGGTGTACCAGCACAGCGGGCTGAGCCTAGCGCAGAGCACCTACCTTACATGTGCTAGGCATTGAGTTCCATTTTCAGTACCACAAACGAAAGGAAGAATGTGCACAAAATTGGAGACATTAAATCTAGATGTGTTCATAAGAGATGAAGAGAGACACCTCATGACGTGGTGACTTCAGTCATATGGGCGGGGTTGGGCTGCGTTTGGGGCGAGTGGAACAGTGTGGCTTGTGCAGTGGGCTGAAGTGGACAGCACCCCCCGCTCACCACTCCACTCCCACTCACGGCCTGCTGCATGACCTCTGTGCTCCCTCCTCCTCCTCAGAGAAGTGCGGCTGCCCTCTTGGGGCCTTGCTGGCGTCGGCAGGCACGGCTCTTCCAGCCACCTTTCTGAACAGATTCAGTGCACAGGAGCCGTGTGTGGCTGGCTCGGCCAGGGCTCACCCGGGCCGTGTGTGCCCCACGCTTTCTCGTTGGGCGTGGGCAGCTGCAGCAGAGGTAGTGAGACCAGCGTGGGGAATATGTCCTGTCCCTGGACACAGCAGAGGAAGCACCGCTAGCCCAGGCAGTCCCCAGCTCTGGTCTGTCTCATTTCCCAAGCTGTTCGTAAGACCACACACGCAGGGTGAAGAGCCACACCTGCCTGGCGCCCCCATTACCCTGTGGGGTGTTGGCTGAGACCAGGTCCGAAGGAGTTTTCTCGCAAAACACCTAACTACTTTAGATTCCAAGAGTAATGTGTGCCTTTTACAAAATTGCAGATTGCCGCATCCCTCAGATCGAAGATGCTGAGATTCCTAACAAGACATACAGACACGGAGACAAGCTGATCATCGCCTGTCACGAGGGATTCAAGATCCGCCACCCCGACCTGTACAATGCGGCTTCGCTGTGTCGTGACGACGGCACGTGGGACAACCTGCCCATCTGTCAAGGTACCACCGGGCGTGGGTTTCTTTTGGGCTTGCGGTAGGCCGTGTGCGCGTGGACGTCACAGGAACAGAGAGGGTAGCAGGGAGCCGCAGAGCCACCACCCGGTTCCACACATGCCCGGGCCCGAAGACCTTGCTCTAGTGCGCTGGATGTCCTCTCCGCCTTGGGAAATCGGAAGTAGTTTATGAATTAGAAGGCTCAGGACTGAGTGGTGAAAACGAAGATGAGGGATTGTAAATTTAATGGAAATCACAGGATATTTATAACGTTTATAGCAAGAGCATGTACTAATTTCAGCAGCAGTGAGAATATAGTTAAAGCCCACAATACAGAGGCTATTTTTCTATTGATAATGTTATCCCTTTTTATAATGCATGAAGACCAGGAAAATAATCAAATGCAAATTTCGTCCAAACCACAGTGAATATTTATCGTCTCACATGTTTGGAATGTGGAGAGCCTGTCGATGAACATAGCCCTCAAGTCCACACTAATTCGGGGTTTATTTTCTGATGCGTGACTTGGCCCACAGGACCAGGGAGCCAATGCATAATGCATGCTCTGAGGGAGGGGAGGGCGAGCTCGTTTGCTGCAGGCATCCAAGTGGAGATGGATGTTACCTTTGTGCTTGGAAATCACAGCTGGCAGACTTGGATATTGCTGTGGGTGCCCCGTCGCCGGAAAGAAATTGTTTTCTCACATGCGCCTGGAGAGGCTTGAGCCTGTGGGGATGAGGCTGCAGGTGGAGGAGATCAGAGACACTGGAAGGCGCTGGGTCGCCGCTGAAAGGGGCTGCACTGGCTCTCGGGTGCCTGCCACTGCTCACCTTCGTGTTTCCCAGGGTCTTTTGCTTCCTTGCTTTTCTTGACATTCTGAATGTGACCGTGGTGGCCTCCCTCTTCGGTGGTGTCCCTGAGTTCAGCGTGCACCCTCTTGGTGCTCAGCTGGCAGCTCCATTCCTGCCCCGCCTACCCCGTCTCCAGTCCTTGTCCAGGTGTGGCTGTGCTGGGTCTGCCCAACACCACGCCGGCTGCTCTGCCTTCCGGTGCCGGACCCCAGCTCCCCGCTGGCTGCTCCTGAGACACCTGCCTATTCAGACGACACCACCCCAGCCCACCTGGCACTTCGCTGCACACTTGGCAGGGCACTGGGAATGAGGAATCGGAGTTGTCCTGGGCAGCCGAACACCTCCCCAAGCACGCTGGGGAAACATAATTGGCCCTTAGAGTGGTCTTCTATTCTGCAACTTATATTTGCACCTATAGATTGAGGGGGTAGCACCCAAAGGGCTTCTTTCTGCTACCCAGAAGTGCAAATGGAAAGAGCAGGCGTGTAGAGTGCTGTCCCTGTCTCATTCAGAGCAGGCTGCATCCATGCTGCACCCTGGACTCTGATGACCTATGCGAGCCGCAGGCCTCTGGCGGGCCGGGGCTGCTCAAAGGCCTTTGTTTTGGAGAACAGCATCCCAGTCCTTCTGCTCCCCACACAGACAGCTCAGACCTGCGGCCCCTGCCCGGAGGTGGGGCAGGCACCGGCCCATCAGAGCCGTGCGTAAGGGGTCTGGTGCGTCTGTTTGTCACATTTTTCTCAGTTGCTGATTCTGCTTGTTCCTGATTCCCAACTCCTCCTGTGGCCTCGTACACATGCTTCAGCCCGGCTGTGAACATGGTCGATGTTTGACTCAGAGTGAAGCGTTCTAAGAGGAGGGCCTGGCACTGCTGAGCAGGATGCTTGGGGGCCCACGGGCGAGCAGAGCTCCAGACCCAGCGACCTAGAGTGAGCGTGACCACGTGTCTCCCCTCACTCACTGTGGAGAGCCGTGCCTTAGCCTGGGTGTCCCAGGGCAGTTTGGTTCCCCAGACATGTAGGATGATGAACAGGCTCAGCTTGCAGAAAGGAGAGGTGGCAGGTCGTCTGCCACTGTGTGCATGGGCCTGTGATCTGAGGAGGCTGGAAGGAAAGGCAGGATCTCTGTCTCTCTCTCTGTCTCTGTCTTCTTTCTTCCAACATTGCAGTACTGGGGATGAACCCAGGGCTTTTGTACTGAGCTGCAGTCCCTTCCCCAGCCCTTTTAAAATTTTTTTATTTTGAGACAGGGTCTCACTAAGTCAGTTGCCCAGGCTGGGCTTGAACTTGCCATCCTCTCGACTCAGCCTCCTGAGTGCTGGGATGACAGGTGTGCACCACATGCCTGGCTGAAAGCAGGAATTTTTGTCATACATCGTTTGTTGCATACGAGGTCAGTGCCCCCCAGAAAGAGCTGCAGCTTCACGGGGTCCTGCTTCCTCCAGCCAAATGACCCAAAGTCCGTGAGACCCCCATGGTCATGGTGGATACTGCACACTGCAGGTCTGAGCCACGGAAATTGTTCTGCTGGGCTGCCCAGGCCTGCGGGCCGAGGGGTGGTGGTGCTTCAGAGGAGGAGCGGGGGCCTGGATCCCCACCCTGACAGCACACACAGCTCTGAGCCTGCTTCTTCCTCCGAGTGCATCTCCCCGACCCAGGCTGCAGGGGTGTGGTCCTCAGGCTCCACGGGGTCCCCGGATTTGCCCAGCAGCCCACAGCCCTTCCCACGCTCAAGACCCACTGCACTGCAAGATTCCTCTCTGATGTCAAGCAAACCTGGGCTAGATTTCCAGATGTTAGACGGTGCCGGTTCAGCCACAGTGCCAGGTCAAATCGGCCACAGTGGAATTGAGTTTGGAGCGGACCCTCCCGTGGCCACCACTGTCATGGAAGCCCTGGGTCCAGTCTCCTGCTGGTCCCTTGGTAACTCTCAGCCTTAGCAGCATTAGGACAACTTGGGAGCTTTAAGAAACAGTGATCCTGGGAATCCCCCAGACCCTGAGAAGGAGTGCGGTGTGATCTGGAAGCCACTCCGTGCACCACCTGGCTGGGGCGTGCCCATCGGTGTCACCCCTCCCTGCCTCGGCTCATTTGACCCCTCAGTGGGATAGAGAGTCTGTGAGCTGGGTGCCACAGTGGCCGCTTGTCGGGGCAGTGCCGTCTGCAGCAGCCTGTCCCAGAGCTCTTGTCTGGGTGACCTTCGGGTGAACACGGCTGACAGAGTGGAACCTTTCTCCTTCTCTCTTCCCAGGCTGCCTGCGCCCTCTGGCCTCCTCCAACGGCTACGTGAACATCTCCGAGTTCCAGACCTCCTTCCCTGTGGGGACCGTGATCGCCTACCGCTGCTTCCCGGGGTTCAAGCTCGAGGGGTCCGAGTATCTCGAGTGCTTGCATAACCTGATCTGGTCGTCCAGCCCACCCCGGTGCCTTGCTCTGGAAGGTAACACCTCTCGGCCTTTTGTGGCCGTGCTGTGGGTCTGCGAGGCGATGCTCTGAGAGGAGGGAAGAGCAATGAAGTGGGTTCCCTGAGCTCATTCTTCTCTCCTCCATGGGTCGCTCACCGCACTCATCTGAGACATCGTGCTGCTTCCCCCACCCTTAGGCTCCAAGGGGAGAAGAGCAGACAAAAAGAAATGTTGCAAACGTCAAAGGTTACGCTGCACAGTGTTGCACAGTTAAATGAAATGTCTTCAGAAATTAATTTTCTCTGCAGCAAATGAAAACAGATTGTGTCGTGCCTCGTTAATCTTGCCCCTCGTCTCACTGTTGTGCCAACGTTTCTCCCACGTGTCTGCACACTTTAGAGCTTAGCTGTAAACGCTTTACACAAGCACGGCCTTGGCAGCCTGAGAGCACAAGCTCTCTTCCTTTTTTTGAATCTGCACAATTAGAGTGTGCAGGTCTGAGGGCTCAAGGGTGGCGCGCCCATTGCCAGAATGGAGGCGGCACCACAGGGTGGAGTCCACACAGCCTCACTTTGCCTGGGCCTGCATTATGCCCCAGGAGCTTCTTGCCCTCGGTGTAAGTTGGGCGGGAGGCATCTCTGTAACAGGAGAAGGGAGCCCTCCCACCAAAAGCCCCACCAAGCCTGTGTGTCCAGCTTGGGAAGGAGCAACCCAGTGTTCCATGTTCACAGTGGCTCTGGGGCCCCTCCATAGAGGCATCTTGGGGGCACCTAGAGGGATCCAGGTATTCGTTTCTAGGGGCAAGGATGGGGTTGCATCCCCAGAGCCTCCTTAGGGAAGAGTGGGGGACAGGTAGGGGTAGGAAGAGGTCCGAGTCCCAGGCTGGGGCTTGGAGCCAAGGGCAGAGTAGTTAGACAAAGTACAGGACATCCAGTTAAATCTGAGCTTCAGAGACATAACAAATAATTTTTTAGTAGGAGCATGTCCTAAATATTGCATGTCACTCACTTATGGTGATATGTGTATTACGTATCATACATATGGTTACATATGTCCTTCGTCTTTCCGAAGTTCAGATGCTCTGAGTGTCTTGTGCGGCTGGTGCGTAGACCTGGCTGTCTGGTCACCCCTCTGTTTCTTGGGGGCACAGCCTCTCTGTCGTCGTCTGGATGGGGCTGGAGGTGAGCTGGGTGTGGACTGGGGAATGGGACCTCTTTCCTGTCCTGGGCTTGCTCTCTGCTCTGGGAACCACAAACAGAGTGCAGCTTAAAGACATCACTGCCTTTCAATTTGGAACAGTCAGTTTGGAACCTTTACAAATTTGGTTTAAGTGTGTTTCAAGTGGTCAGATTCTGACAAATTTCACTTGGGGTCTTGGAAAGCATTTTTTAGGGAGCCCAGAGAAAATGGCATGAAACAATGTCTAACTTCAAGAGGCAGTGATCTGGGATTACAAGCAGGAGTGGTCCCGAACCTGCGTCTGCCAGAAAGGCCACCGACTGCCCATCACTTTTTAAAATAATATTTACATCTTTATTTTCAATACACATCTCTGAATTGTCTGATGGGATTAGTTCAAGAAATTAGTTTCAGATCAGCCTGAGAAACAGAGAAAGCCTGCATCTTTATAAACAAGTAATCGGGGCGAGGAAGGAAGGACTCCTGAGGAGGTGACTGCGAGTCTGGGGCTGGTGTTTCTGTCATTCTTTGCTTGTGTGTGCCTCAGTGCTGCTGGGTGCTCTGCACGGCGAGCCGTCCCGAGGAGAGAAGCGACCCCCGGAACACATCACCGCACTCCCCGCCTCCACCTCCGTCTTCCTGAGTAACCATTTGCTTGATTTGATATTGTACAATGGCATGTGAAAATGACCGTCGTGTGCCGTGGAGTCATGGCGCTGCCGGGGCTTCTGACCCTGCAGTGAGGTGTAGATGGTGGTGCTGGGAATTCTTCAGATTTTCACCTTTTCCCTTCCCTCTCTGTGGTTAGCCCCTCCAATGTCCTCTGTCCTGGACCCGTCCCTCTCAGATAAGTTGCTGCAGCTCCCACCTGCCGGGAGACAGACAGGAGGTGGATCAGGAGGGTGGTGGCAGCCGACCGCTGGCTCCAAGTGCTGCCTGATCACTTCCTCCTGGCCCGAGTGATTCACCTCCATCAACTCCACTTCCTCCTCTGTGAGACGAGGGGTGTGAGGACTCCAGCCTGTTCAGGGACACTAGGCACACAGCAGGGAGCCGTCGGGTTTCCAGCCGTATCAGTGTGTCCTGGGCTGTTCGTGAAGCCACCACAAGAGCAGAGGGTCAGGCTGACTCTGGACGAAGGGTCCAGGCCAGGGGCCTTGGCACGGTGACTCTGTGTTGGCTGCTTCGTGTCGTTAGCTGGTTTGTGTAGGTGACTCTCAGGTGACGCAGTAGCGGTCCCCGACGCCTACTCAGGCGCCAAGCTCTCACCAGTACATGACATAGAGGTGTCACATCCAGCCCCAGGCTCTGTCCCCAGGGAGCAGGATAGTCTGAGTCATCCCTGAGCTCCTGAGCTGCACCACTAATTATAACCCAACAGGAGAAATGATTGAATACTTTCATAGTCCTTTTTAAGGAGTCAAAAATTTTAAAGAATCGTTGCATAGCAAATAATGTATCTTTCTGGTCCCGTTGTCCTGGAGAAATCTCAGCTGGAGCCTGGGGCGTGACTACTGCCCACCGGCGGCTGCTGTACTTGCTGCTGCCCCGACTGCCCTGTTGTCCACAGAGCACATCAGCAGTGAGGGGGCAGTGCTGGGATAGCGACCCTCTCGTCACAAAGAGGAGCCAGGCCCGTGTCCCCGTGGGTGGTATCCGGGTCCCCCAGAGGCTCGGTCCTGATGCGGCCCTGCTCAGGGGTATGGTCTTCAGGAAGGTGACGGTCAGCAGGCCCTGACCTTGGGGTGGAGTGATCCATTAATGGCGCTGTAATCCAGCGGCACTGCATGGAGGTGGTAGGCGCTTCAGGGACCACTCATGAGTGGTCTGTCCTGTCCTGGAGCCTCCTTCCTCCTCCTCTCCATCACCACAATGTCCACGGGTGGCCGTGGATGATGTGTATCCTCCTTTAAGGAGATTTTCACAAGCTTTTGTCACAGAGGCAAAAAGCAGACACACCGGTGTGACTGACCCCAGCCGGGTCCTCTTTCTGCACTGCGCCAACCTCCTCGGAGGCTAGACGAGACCACCTGAAGGCATGCTTCATGCCCACGGTGCTCTCTGTAGCCTGGACAGTAGCCTCAGGCGGTTCTGGGGAGGGTGCTCCATGACCCCCAGCAGTGCAGCACAGTGGGGACAAGGTGCCCCCATGTGGCTGTGGTGCTGGAGCGGCTGTTCTGGGTCACTCTCGCCTGCCTCTGCTGTGGTGTTGATGGCACCGACCGCCTGGTCACCCAGCCTCCCACCCCAGAGTGGACTGGCTGGCCGGATGCGGCCTTGGTCGGCCTCTGCTGCCCCTAGCCACAGGATCCATTGCCAAATCAGCATCTGCAGAGAACGGAGACACAGCCAGGGCCGCCTTTGTCCTCTCTTCGTTAGTGACACGGTGGGGGGTGCAGGGGGCTTCTGACACCGCTCGCTGGGCCGGACAGGGTCAGTCGGGGGCTTTGCGCCGCTGTCCTCAGGGCTCCGCGTGACACCTTCACATGGGGTGTCCCACTCCAGACTGATGGGTGCAAAGTCTGGAAATCATCCCCTTGGTCTGTCTTCCCGGGCGCTTGAGACCGAAGCTGAGATGGTTTCCTGGAGTCACATAAACATCCTGACATGGTCCCAGACACCCAACCCGGGCTGACGCATGACCTGATTGGTTGGGGACCCAGAGTGTGTCACTGAAACCTTACAGCATCTTAGATCAGATTCTCGAAAACAGAAGAGTCATCTGTTCACACAGACTCTTGCTCTCTGGGAAGAGGAAACCCTGGCTGCCCCCGTCCCGTGTGCCAGGTGTGAGCCACACTGAGTCGGCCTGTGGGTGGAGACGCAGCCTCGGTCCAG
>PVJO010007481.1:41903-81699 GCA_004026905.1 Hystrix cristata
TCCTCCTCCTCCTCTTCCTCTCTTCCTCCTCCTCCTCTTCCTCTCTTCCTCCTCCTCCTCTTCCTCTATTCCTCCTCCTCCTTCTTCTGTTTTTTTTTCCTATGTTGAATCAGGAAACACTGAGCCTTTTGTGCTAATAAACCAAGACCTTGTTCCTGTTTTCTAAGTACACCCAATTCTCAGGCTGTATTTTCTCTTGAATTTTATGACTTCTGACCTGACCGCCCTCCCGCAGCCCCCACTGGGAGGCCTCAAGGTTTGGACACAGGATGGGGACACGTCCCTCTCCTGGGTCCCTGCCTCTCACCAAAATATATTCTCATTTTGCCCTGCACTCCCTGCCTGTTTCTGAAAACCCGTGCCTGCAAGCCGAGGTCTTTACTTGGTGATATTTAAATGTCAGGTTGCAGAGAAACTAGAGTGGCCAGGCCAAGAGAGGACTTCATAATCTGAGGACGAGAGTGAAGGGGGAAGTGTTCGTCTTTGTCCTCAGACTCTGGGAGGCCTGCTCCTTTCTGCTCTGGGCAAGATTTATTTTCTCCCTCCCTCTCCAGGAAAGTGGATGACTTGTATTTCATGGCAATAAAATCTCTGCAATCAGAAGCAGCACAGAAGGCGGTAAATCCTGTCACCTCAGCCTGTCCAAGGAGCCACTTGGAGAATCCGGCAGCGCCCAGGCTTGTTCTCCGTCCTTCCCTGTTTGCTCCGTGAAGCACCCGGCTCCCCTCAGCCTTCTCCCAGAGTGACTAGATGGTCCCTGCATCCCAGGGCTCCACCCTTCCTATGAAGAACCTGTCCCACGGTGCCTGTGCCACCACCATTTTCTCTGTTTGTCCCAGGGAGGTCTCATGTTGGTTTTGATTTGAGTTTTGCAAGAGAGCATGCATGACTCTAAACTGGGCCCGGCATCCTCGAAAGCTAAAGAGTTTGTAGGACATGCTTCGGGCTTCTGGAGAGACGGACTTGGCTCACATTCTGGCTGGTTCTTGGTGAGATGAGAACCAAATGCATTTTCCAGCCCTGTCTCTTCCCACCATGGGATTTAATAGGTTCAGGCATTAAGTTGGAAGAATGGTTGGACTTTCTTTTAAGTACAGCCAATTACATTGAAATTCAGATTTTAGAACCAGCCCTTATCTCATGCTGTCACATGGGAGCAACTGTGCCTCCGAAGGTCTGTATTTTCATACTACACGTGTCTTGTTCTGACAGAGATGTTGAAGCAGGAAGAGCAGTCAATTTATAGGCGGCTGGGAGGCTGGCGATGCTCTAGACAGCTGTGGCTGGGGTGTCCTGAGGGGACCCCACCAGCCATACTGCTTTGCCCTTGCGAAGACAGTGTAGCCCTTGGCACTAACTGTGGGTGACTCTCCCGCCCCCAGAGCGTGGGGAACATGGGGCAGCAGTCTGGTTTTGCTGTCGTCTGCCTCCCCAGGGGCACGTGCCGTCCCGGCTCAGGGACCCAAGTTCCCGAGAGGCTTTGACCCGCCACCCACAGCTGCAGACCTCACAGGTTCCCTCTGGCGTGACACCGCCCTGTGTCTGCTTACACCAGACAGATGCTCTGGCAGGACCCAGAGCCCCTGGCGCTTTCCGGGGGCCGGCCCAGGACAGATGGGTGCACCAGGAGCCCTGGTGGCCTCCCACAGCAGAGGTGCATCCCAGGGGGTCCCGAGGGCGGCAGCGTGAGGTCCTCAGGGCCAGGATCCTGGGGGGATCCTCCCCTTCCCTCCTGTCCACTCTGGTGCTCCTGGGCCTGTCACTGTGTTCCTTCTCCTCATGCTGTGTAGGACGAAGGGCCCGCCCGTACTGGTGTGACCTCCACATCACTCATTTCCATCTGTGAGCCCGAGTAAGGCCCCATTCACAGCTCTGCCGCCTTGGCGTCTGCTCCAGGTTTCTCGGTTGTCTCCAGAGTCCCCAGGCCCAACGCTGCACTCGCTGGCCTGCGGCCTGGGGGCTGAACCACACCCTCCCGGCTCCTGCTCTGCCTCACACCCGCTGACACTCCTGACACTGGGCAGCTCCTGAGGGAGCCTAGACTGCTGCTGCTTTCACCTCGCTGCCGGCGTGTCCCCCGTGACAGGTGTGACCCGTCGTCTGTAGAAAGCCTGCGAGGTGGGTGCCAGGATGCCTGAACTACAGATAGTGGGAACCACACTCAGGAAGGAAGTAGAAACAAAATGCAGAAAATGAAAATAAAATACAAAGCAAGTGGGGCGCTGCGGTGGGGCCCCTCAGGCTGCGCTGGGATGTGGGCGGGAGTTGTGAGGCCGCCTCTAGGCCCCACTGAGCACAGATCTCCGACTGCGGGCTGTTTCCTCTCACGGCGCTCGCTCACTTCCTCCTGTGCGGCTCTCTTTGCTGGCTTCTCCTCCTCTGTTTTCGTGGTCGGTGCTGTGAAGGCAGCGCTGCTCTGGTTTGTTCTGCGCCTTTCGCGGAAGAGTATGCTCTTCGTGCAGGGCACGGAGACACACTGATAGAATTCTTTCCTTTATATCTTAGAAGCACTTTTGCTACTATAAAATGTGGTTATTTTCTATGCATTCATCTAGAACCATCCCCAAAGCATGTGTGCACACATGCGCATGCGTGTGCTCACGCACACACGGACACACACACACACGGACACACACACACACACACAGCGGGAGCAAAGCATGACCATTAACTTCCCATGATTGCTGACTGTCTACTGCACTATTTATTTCCTTATCTACTAGGATTTGCAATTAGACAAGAACGAGAAAGGAAGAATCGTATGAGAGAAGAGTTTGGTGCTCAGAAAGTTGCACTTACAGTGTGTGTGGCACCTCGGTCAAGCTTGCAGAGGGGACTTTGGGAGCTGCAGGCTGCACTGACCCTCCGGACTCCAGCCCGGCTCTGGTGGTAGCCAGGTTTGCGGCTGCACAGGCTGAAAGCCACTTCCTGTCCTCTCTGGCCTGGTGCCCCCCGTCCTCCCTTTGGGCACCCCCCTTTAATATCATGCCTTTGATGTCTGTCCCTTGAAGAAGTGACAGCTCCCCGATTGCCACCAGATGTTCCAGCCGTGGGGTTGTACGTTGACCAGGTCCACAACTTCACTCAGACCCGAGCTGCCCTATGATGGTCCCCACCGCGGCGGTGCTGGCTGGACGTGGCCCTTCCTCTCCCTGCTCACTAGGGAGGGAGGAGCCTCGTGGGAACACCGGGCCACGTTACTATGTGCGGCCCCCGCGGCAGCCTCGCTCTGCCTGCAGGACTGTGGGAGGGAAGTGTGGTGCACACGGCCCCACTGGGTGTCCACCAGGCGGCTTCCAAGTCCCTCCAGGAGGCCTTGTTTCTACAGTGCTGATGTTTCACGTTGTCAGCACCCGCAGTCTGTGTTTCTTCAGGGACACTGACTGTCGTGTGTGTGAGATCGGGTCCCTCCCTGGGCACTTCAGGCAGCCCTGATCCCATGTCCGGCCTTCACTGTGTCCCTGAGTGGGCAGATGCCACCTGGCCGCAGATCACCTGCCTCCCTCGGAGGACGCATAGATTGGCCGTCCCTGTGTCCAGCAGCGGCTGGGGATGCAGTGTGCCGTGTAATCCACATCAATTCCCCTGAGCCGAAAACAGAGTCTCAGATGTGGCTGTGGAAACAGCTGCCTGTGGTGTGGAGGGCTCCGTGCAGCTCCCTGGAGTCCTCGTCCAGATGTGGACCCAGCGGGCACAGCAGGTGCAGCAGCCATCTGGTTGCTACAGGTGGAGGTTGAGGGACTGTGCCCGAGTCTCAGTACATGTCCCTGGCCCCCAGTCCCTGGGCCATGCAGGGGCAGCGCTGGGCTGTCCTGAGATGATGCCCATGCACTCTAGGAGCAGAACGCTGGCCTCCACCGCCTCCCTGTGGCGTGTAGGTGCCCAGAGTCGAGGCTCTGATGCAGGAGCCTGGTAGCCACAGGGCAGAGCATGGCAGCCGCCTGAGCCTGAGGTCTGTGGCTGCGTGGGGCTGGGGTGTGGATACAGCCTGTGTGATCCCAGAGCTGATGTCCGTGGACTGCATTTAAATACAGAAATTGAAACACGCACTGTCAGGGCAAGGCTGCATCTTCTGCACCTTCTCCTCTGCGGATGTGTAGCAGAGCTGACGCAAAGGTGCTGGTCGGGCCCCCAGGGATGGTTGCGCTGATTCCAGACTAACGGTGTCTCCTTGGGGACTCACATAGCTCACGCAGAGCAGACCCTGCGCCTCCAATACCGTTCTCTCTTCTGTGTTCCCGCTGGTCCCCGCTGCAGCAGAACACGTGTAATGATGTGTAGCAAGTGCAGTTCTGGGCTTGCAGTCTGTTTGTCCCCAGCTGACAGCGATCTACCCTCTCTTGTCTAACATATATAGCACTCTGATGCCCCATGGTCAATGCTGTAGGCTCTGCGGCACCTCCTGCGGCTGGGAAGGCTGACAAAGCTCCCCCACTCCATCAGGAAACAGCGCCCAAACCCCACCAGGCTCCCCCGATTTTAACCTCCAGTGCCCAGCGGTAGAATCTGGTCTGTAACAGATAGGGGTGGAGACTGAGGGACCTCCGCATTGGACTCAGGGACACCCAGAGGCCTGCCCTCTCTCTCCTCAGTCCCTGGCACTAGCCCTACCTCCCTCCTTTCACAGCCTCCTCTGCTCAGGGAACCCTGTTTCCAGCCTCGGAGGGGCGAACCTCGGTGCTGTGACCCACTGTGCAGCACAGTCACCCTGCTCCTTCTGCACGGACTCCCCCAGCCCTGTGCTGTGGCACCGGGAGCCCCCCGCCCAAGAGCAAGTGGGGGTCTTCGGGTTCTGCAGAGAGCAGTGTGCTCACCCAGCCAGACGTCGCTTATTAGCCAGCTGAAGACCAGGCTGGAACCCAGTTTCCTACTCGTTCTCTGAACAAGTTTGCTAAATAAATGAGTTTTTGAAATGGGTGAAAGAATATAGTCAGGATACTTAGACAAGTGTGTGCAGAGGCAGAAAGTCTATGACATACACGGCAAGCGTAAGCATCTCCCTGCCTATTCGGGGGGTGTGAGCAGAGTGCTAATAACACAGATGGGGAAGGGGTCTCCCTCCCCGCCTCCTGCTAGGGGTAGCAGTTGGCCTTCCCTGAGCAAAGACCCTTCCTGGAAAGCACTCCGGCCGGCACACTGGCGGTGGGGACCACACGGGCTTCTGCGTCCAACACTCCCAAACGCAGGTGACACTGGGGGCCCCTGAGCATTCACCCCCACCCTGTGCCATGAACAACACTCCAGCACTCCTCCTAGGGAGCGTTGGTGGGAGAAGGTGGCCTTGTGTCCCCTGAGGGACAGAAGGGACCGGGGGAGTGTCACCTGCCTACCCGAGGATGCTGCCGTCCGCCTCCTGGGAGAAGCGGGCAGGACTGCGGGAGGAAGTGGGAAGACCAGGACCACGTCCCCGGCCCTCTGGGCCCGGGAGCTTCACAGCTGCAGGGTCAAGTGGTGGCCTCTCCCCAGAAGGCCCTTTGAACAGGTCTGTCCAGCGTCGGCCTGGGGCTGGGCGGGGACCCACTCTGGTCGCCTCCCTCGGACTTCACGGTCTTGTCCTCTGGTCAGACACTTTTGCCTGAGCCAGTCTTGGGTGTGAGGAGATGAGGGTCCCAGGTAGGCAGCAAACTTCTTCCCTCCCCAAACTGGGGCACAGCCCCACCCCACAACATAGCGGGTGACAGTAGCACCCGACCTCAGCCCCAGCAGCCTCCAGTGAGAGGGCACTCGTTCCTGTGCCTGTGTTGTTGTTCCTGGGGATTGCAGGCAGGGCCTTTACACTAAGCTGTCTCTACATCCCCAGCCCTTTTATTTTTTATTTCAAGACAGGGCCTCACTAAATCACTAAGTTGCCTGGGGTTGGGGGGATGCCCAAGCCTGCTGTCTTCCTCCCTCAGTCCCACAGAGTGCTGGGACTGCAGGTGTGTGCTACCACACCTGGCTTATTTTCTGTATTTGATGGATGAGGAAACTGAGGGGATAGAAGCAGAGGAAGTATTCCCTAACTTCTTCTATGAAACCAGCATTACGCTGGTATCAAAACCCGACAAAGACGTTACAAGAAAGGACAGCTACACACCACTATCCTTCATGAACGCAGATGGAGAAATCTTCCACTGAACACTAGTAAATCGAACCCAACAACGTGTAAGACATTATACACCATGACCAAAGAAGATTCATTTCGGATGCAGAAGGCTGGTTCCACCTTTGAAAATCAATTAATGTAATCCATCAAATCAGTAGGCTAAAGAAGAAAGAGTACATGGTCCGTCAATAGATGCCAAAAAAAAAAAAAAAGTGTTCGACAAAATATGGCACTAATTCATGGCTAACAACTCTCAGTAAATAGGAATAGAGGGAGCTCCTCGGCCTGATAAAGGAGTGTGCAAAAGCCCTGCACTAACACTGAACTTCGTGCTGAGGAACTCGGAGCACTCCCATGAGGGTCAGGAGTGTGGAGGGGTGTTCGCTCCAACACCACACTGGATGTCCTCACTACGCACTGAGCCAAGAAAAGGAAGCAAAAGGCAGAGTGGGACAGAAATAAAACCACCTTTGTTTACAGGGGACATGATTTTCTGTGTAGAAGATCAGAAAGGATTAACCAAAAAACCTCTTGGCTCAGTGTGGAGCGTTCCCCCAACGCAGATGGGGCCCTGCGTTCCATCCCTGCACTAAAGGAGCCAATGACAGGGACTTGCAGAACCAGCGAGTGATTCGAGCAGGCTGCAGGATGAAAGATCGATCTACAAGGGCCACCATTTTCCTGTATGCCAAGAATGAGCAAGTGGCGGAAGTCGACAACACACCACTGTTTACATTTGCTTCCCCCAAAGTAGGACGCTTAGATATCTAAGAGGAGTATGAGCTGTAGCTGAAGAGAACCACAAAACATTCCTGAAAGAAATGGGAGAACTAAATCAGTGGGACATATTCCATGTCTGCAGGAAGGAAGGCTCAGTGTTGTCAAGATGTGGCTTTTTCCCAGTTTGGTCTACAGACCCAGCATCACCCTGTTGTTGTCCTTGGGTGTCGATAAACTGATCCTAACTTCTATGTGGAAGTAGAAAAGCCAGAGGCACCGGGGTGGCACTGAAGGAGAAGCACGATGTTAGAGGATGACACCAAGGACCTGAAGACTCTGCCAGGCTCCAGTCTTCAGGCAGCGGCAGTGGGGCAGAGTGGAGCCCAAGAAAGGACCCAGTGACAGTCGCCAAGATCTGATGGAGGAGAGAGGGCACCTGGGAGCAGATGCTGCCTTTTCAACAAATGGTGCTGGACTAGCTGACCATCCTCAGCAGGAAAAAGAAGAAAAATAAAAGGGAATCTACTCACAGGATCTTACACCTTCATAAAAAGGAATGCAAAACAATCGGACTTGATCCACAAAAGAAATAATTGATAAGCTAGACGTTATTAAAATTTTAAAATTCTCTTCTGTGAAGGCAATGTCAAAAGAATAAGAAGACAAGCTGCAGACTGATAGAAAATATTTGCAAAATGCACATCTGATGAAGGACTGTTATCTAAAAAATAGAAAACTCTAAAAATTCTACAATAAGAATGTTTCTAACATGAGGAAAAAACGATCGAAGACCTTAACAGATATCTTACCAAAAAAGACGTGAGGATGGTAAATACCCCTATGTAAAGATGCACCATGTCCCACGTCGCCAGGGAAACGCTAGTTAAAACAATGAGCCCCCACTGGACACCCATTAGAACAGCCAGATGTGAGCCACCCACAATTCAGGATACTGACGGGTGCGTACAGCAGCAGCAACCCTCAGTCATTGTTGGTGTCAGTGGTGCCGACACAGCCACTGCGGAAGGCGGTTCAGTGGTGTCTTACAAAACTAAACAAGCCCCGACTTCTTACCGTGCAGCCCATCAGTGTGCTCTTGAGTATGGCCAAAGGATTGGCAAAGTTGTGTCCACACAACACCTGCACACGATGCTTCTAGCAGCTCTGTTCATAACTGGCAGAACCTCAAAGCAACCTTCAGTAGGTGAGGGGATAGACAAACTGGGGCACATCTAGACAAGAATATCCTCCCATACTAAAAGGAAATGAGCACGAACCGTGAAAAGACGTGGAGGAAGTTAAATGCATATTACTAAGTGAAGGAAGCCAGTCTGAAAAGGCTACTGTGAATGTCAGTTGGGCCTTGCCAGGTGGACTTGGCTAAGGACGGCCTAGCAGATAGTAAACTGAGTGTGGCTGTGGATGATTGACAGGTAGGCCGCACATGGAGGGGCAGACCGCCCCAGATGTGGGTGGTACCGACCAACAGGCTTGTAGCCCGGACAGAATAAAAAGGGAAAGAAAGAAGTCTGCCTTTTTTCACCGGAGGAGCTCTGGGCTTTGCCGTCACATTTGGACGGTGGTCTCCGGTTCCTTCCCGCTTTCAGCACAGACTCCAGCCTCCCATGCAGACCTTTGGCTTTCTGACACGGACTACTACCAGCCTGCTGTGAGCTCCCGCCTTCGGCCTTCTGATGTGACGGGTCCTCCTGCTCTCCAGCAAGCACTGGGCCGTGCCCGTCCTTGGTCTCTGATTCCACAGGCAGCCGTTAGCACTGTTTCCACTTCTGATCCCGTGAGCCCACTCCATAAATCCCTTGTACAGTTTTACATATATTTAGTATTGAATCTGTTCTTCCCAGTGAGCCTAACTAACACAGCCACCTACTGTGTGATTCCACCTGCATGGTGTTTTGGAAAAGGCACAAATATGAGGACAGTGAGAGGACCTGTGGTCGCCAGAGTCTGGAGGGTGACCGGGCAGAACACAAGATGTTCAGGGCTGTGACACCACGCCGCACGATGCTACAACAGCAGAGCCAGGTCGCTCCACGCCTGTCCGCACCCCTGGAATGTGCCACACCAAGAGCGAACCCTGGTATAAACTGTGCTCTGGTGACACTGCTGTGTCCCTGCAGGCCCTCATTGGTGACAAGTGTCCCAGTATGGGGGACGTTGACAGTGCAGGTGGCTGGGGGTAGGAGGCAGGGGTGTGTGGGATCTCTCTGTACCTTCTGCCCAAATTTCCTACTCCAAAAACAGTCTCTATACGTTTTTAGAAGAAAAGAAAAAGGACGTCAGCGATTTTCCAATCAAGGGAAACAGAGTGTATGTTTTCATTTTCGCACTTCTTTTTGGGAGGAAGACCGAACGCCTCCCTGTTGCTTGCTTCCCACCCCGAGCTTGCCGGTGGCCATGCTCTCCGTCTGTATTCTGCTTACCTCCCCCCGCCACACCCTGACCTTGTCTTCTGCTAAGCGCCACCACATCTGCGCTCACAACATTCTTGCACAGTAAAGGATCTTTGCGCTCGGAGTTGCGTTTTCACCCGTGTCGCCCCACACTCTGCGCACCTTTCACGGCACGTGGGAAACACTGGCCAGCTCTGTTTGAAGGTACTCAGGTACATCTCAGAGTGGGTGCCAGCGCAGTTCTCTCCCCATCAGAGAGGCGCCTTCAGAGTGGACACAGATTCTTGCCTCTCGTGTGCGTGCGGGGCGGAGGCCGTGACGAGCTGCTGTCGCTCCCTGGACTTCCTTTTCATAGAAAATGGGACCCGACACAGCATGGGTGCTGCAGCTCTTTGACAGTGGAGGGCAGTGGACAGAGGAGGGACCCTGGTTTACTACCAGCCCCTGAAGTTCTCATTCACTCAAATAAAATGTTTGGTGGATGCTCAGAGAGTTAAAAAAAAAAACAAGTGTAACACACAGCCCCTGCTTTCAAAAGGTTAGCGGGTTTGTGTAAGTGTAGACGGTTGTTTTCTTCTGATAGTTTGACCGAAGGTTTTTTTTGAGTGTACAGTGCTGGGGAGACAGTGCACATTCAGCAGAAACTGTACTCTGGATTTCTAAACTTGGATCTTTTTCCAAGCTGGCGATGTTCGGGGCGGTGGTATACTGGGCGACCTCAGTGCGTCGCAGCTCTTAGCCAGCCACACGCTCACAAGGGAATCCACCAGCCCCTGACCGCTATGCTGCGGCCAGGATTCAATAGGTTAGGTGTGCTAGCTGCATTTTTTCCTTATGATACTTTCCGTTCTTCACAGGTTTATTGGGACACAGCCCCATCACGAGGCCAAGAGAGTCTGTCTCAGCTGTGTTCTGGTTTATATCTCGATGTCTCCCAAGAGCCTTGTGCACTCAGAGATGGGGCTGGAAGGTGACTGGGTTTGGGGTGTATAGCTGACCTGCTGTTAGGAGGTGGCGCCTGGTCAGGGAGGCAGGTCGCTGGGAGTGTGAGCAGCAAGTGCGTCTCTCCCTTCCAGCTCCCTCTCTCTGCTTCCTGGCCGCCATGATGCGAACACCTTTCTTCTGCTCAGGTCTTTCTGCCGTGCCGTTCCTGCCTTGTGGCCAGCCGCCTATAGACTAACAACACGAGTCAAAATAAACCTCTTCTCCTTTAGTTTGTGGTGTCAGGTACTGTGTCTGGTGGCGAGAAAGTGACTAAACGTAAAGTGCCCTGGGCCACTTCCTGGAGCACAGAGAGGCTCCGGAGAAGCTGGAGTCCACGCTGCTGCAGACGGAACAGGGGGACGGGCCAGCAGGCAAGGAGAGGACAGAGAGGAGAGCAGGCCTTCCCTGAGCTCAGCTGCAGCCCCAGCCCAGGCTGCTCTTAGCCAACGCTGGGCAGATGGAGGCCCCAGGCCCTGTCCGCCCCTCCCAGCCTGCCTGGCCCAGCTCCGGACAGATGGAATGTGGCGAAGCCACGCTCTGCGGCCAGGTGGGTAGGAGGGAATTCTAGAAAGGAGCATCAGCCTCCACGTTTGAGCAGGCGCAGCGCTGACCCCTGGTGGACAGTGATTGCCATCAGCTCCCTGCCGGGCCTCACTGCTGATGATTTCTGAAGCTGTAGGAGCGATTTTGAGGCTAGAGCTGCAGCGGAAGCTTTGTTTGAGCCCTCAGGTTGCAGGAGAACTAGTGACAATGGCACGGTGCATGTTCCAGGGTGAGTCGGTCCACCGCTCTCACCACTGCAGAGTGACAGGCATGTGGCCATGTGCTCTGAGAAAATGTGGTGATGAGATGTGTTCTCACCGGGGCTGCCCTGGGCCGGTCCAGGAGCCCGAGCTGCCTCAGGAGCCAGGCGGAGGAGGGGAGGGCACGGAGGAGCCCCTGGCCGCCCGCACCAATCGCCCACACCGACAGTGCCTTCCCAGGTTCCTCGGCCTCGCCCTGGCCTCTTCTGACGCCTTGTCCACCTCCTGGGATATGTCTGAGCTCTGCCTGTGGGAATGGAATTCACAGGATTGTGTGGCCCCACACCATGGGTGGCAGCTCAGATGACAAGGGACAGTAAACACGTCAGCCAGAATTCAGACCCAGCCTGTCTAGGGCAAGCCTGGCTCCCGCTCACTGCTCCTGTTGCGTCTCAAAGCCTCAGTTCCCCAGATCTGGAAGGGCCAGTCATTTGCATGTTGAGAGGGCGCTGTCTTTGGAGTTGTCTTGGCATCTGGCCTCAGGGGCATGCGGGCCTGTGTGCATCCTTGCGTGTCTGTCGGGCTGGCGCTGGCTGGTGCCCCGGTTCCACTGGGCAAGGCTCTTGCTGGCCCTGAAGAAGGACCCACCGTCCGCTGTTGGTTGAGTTTCAGTGGTCTCCACCCTGCGGGCCCAGGGCCGTGCTAGCCTTTGCAGTCCCCTTGTTCCCCCGAGGGGAACTTGGCTGCTCATTGCCGAGTGCTTCTTCAGGAAGGGAGCTCTTTGTGACTTGACATGAGGAAGCTCCCAGCTCCACCACAGCCCCTCCCTGGTCCCAGAGATGGAACTGGGATGCAGGCTCACGACAGGAAGCTGGAACCGGCCTTCCTGCTGAATGCTGCCGCAGCATATCAGAGTCAGAAACCCTAAAACACCCTCAAGGTCAGGGTGAGCCCCCAACTTACAGAGCTCAGAGAAGGCAGGCAGAAGTCACGTGACCCGGGAGGGCCGCAGCGTGGGCCTCAGTGTGCGGGAAGCCGGCCTGGTCCAGGCTCAGAGCCAGAGGTGACCAGCAGGGTGCTGGGGCCTCAGACTAGCACACTGCCCGTGATTCAGACCCGTTACCACGAGGCCACAGGACCAGGCGTGGGTCAGCTGTGCCTTTCAGGAGAATTTTGTCCATAAATATCTTAATTTTATTTACTAAGCTGTCTGGTGCATAATAGCATGCATTATTAAGAGGGTCACTTAATATAGCCATTAAGCAGGCACACTCTGCATTGCAAAGCAAACTCCTTTCACAACGTGCTTTCAAGGCAGCGTGACAGGGTGCGTGCGCAGAATATTCGGGCAGGCTTCTGTCTGACCTTATGTGAGGACACTAAAGTCAGGCTGTCTCAGCCGATGCCTCAGGCTGGTTCTCCTGGACCGGCGTGGGGCTGTGGGCTCCGGCCGGCTGAGCCTGGGGTTCTGAAACTCTTATTCTCCCCCACTGCCCAAGTTTGCCCGCTACCTCCCATGGTGAGTCACGGCGACTTCATCTGCCACCCTCGGCCTTGTGAGCACTACAGCCACGGCACAGTGGTGGAGTTCTACTGCGACCCCGGCTACAGCCTCACCAGCGACTACAAGTACATCACCTGCCAGTACGGAGAATGGTTCCCCTCCTACCAGGTCTACTGCATCAAGTCAGGTGAGTGCACCCACCCTAGACGTGTGGAATGTGGGGCGGAGGGGCCGTAAGCACCAGCCTGCCCACACCCGGGTCGGAGGGCTGACCTCGAAAAGGGCTGCCCAGACCTGGGCGCTGTGGAAGAAGCTCAGCCACTGCCCCTGTGTCTCCAGCACACACCCGGCCCACTGTGTCTGGAGCGCTGCACACTGCAGGGCTTGCACACCCTCGTCCCTTAGAGCACGAGGATCAGCACGTGGATGGCCCCTCATGCACTGTGGGGAAACTGTTTCAGGGGCCCTGGCGGAGGTGGCAGCTGTTTGGAGGGGCAGCTTGTAGGGGGCAGGCCCTTCTTTCCTGACCAGGAAGCTCTCACGCCTGACCCTGTACCTGGCTGTCATGCTGGGGCTACGTTCTCAGTGTTGTGTGACCCTAATGCGACTCAGCAGCTGCGCGGGATTCGGGCATTCCCACCCAGCCCAGGGCCCACCCACGTGTCTCCTGCACTGGGCATGTCCAGCATGGCATAGGCAGGTGCCTTGGCTGGCATGGTGGTCATGGAGCCTCATGCCCATTTTGTTCTCTCGTGGCAGAGCAAACGTGGCCCAGCACACACGCGACCCTCCTGACCACCTGGAAGATCGTGGCCTTCACGGCGACCAGCGTCCTGCTGGTGCTGCTGCTAGTCATCCTAGCCAGGATGTTCCAGACCAGGTTCAAGGCCCACTTCCCACCCAGGTAGGTCAGGGTGATGGGGCTCTCTGGGACATTTGGGGGTATCTGGGGTCCCTCGTTCCCCTGGAGGCCATCTGGGTTGGTGCTGGGCTGGAGAGGGCAAAAGTCAGGGCTGCAGGTCACACCCTATGGCCAGGAGAGTGAGACACCAGCAGGACACGGAGACAGAGACAGGATGGACCCAGGTGTGTGCGGTATGAAGGCCAGGCAGACAGCACCCTGCAGGGGCTGTGGGCAGGTGGCTCTTGTCCTCCATGGTGCCCGGGGTGCCTCACCCCACATCCTCCTTTGGGACCCGAGGCTTCAGAACAGACTGCTTGTCCTTGCCCGGGGTGGTCCAGCCCTGAGAAAGGGGTACACCTCGAGGGAGGCTCCAGAGCCACCCACCATCCATCCCCTCAGGAGAGGCTGGTATGTGGGCAGCGGGGAAGCAAGCCACTGGCGGCGGGCACACCACCCCTCCCTGGCTCACACAGCCGCTCCACACACTCCCTCCTGGCAATGCCAGTGGGTATGGCTGCAGGGGCCCTGTAGGTCACGCCTGGAGGCCCTGCTCCCCCCACAGGGAGTGTGCTGGGCAGTCCCCAAGAGCAGATGCTTAGAGATGTTTGACAATGGGATGTCTGGGGGCCCAGCGTCAGTGGAATGTAACAGGTTACTGGGCCCCAGCCTGGGTACGGACCATTAAGGTGAGGCATGAGAGTGGAAAGGGCCGTTGGCCACCTGGCCTGGATGATGTGGGACCCAGAGAGATGGTACAGAGGAAAGGTGCAGGGAGAGGAGGCTGGCATGGGCTGGCAGGGGACAGGGAGACATCTCACCTGCCAGGGACACAGTCCTTGGTGCTGCAGCCAGGGCGGCCAGCATCCCTCCTCTCGCCCTCCCTGGGCACCTGTGGGACGGTGGAGCCCGGAGCCTTGGCACCGTGTTTCCTGAGGTGGCCTCGAGGCTGTCCCTCAGGACAGCACGTCTTGGGGCCATCACTTCACCCACATGTCCTGGCCTCTCCTGCCAGGCCACACAGATCCCCTCTCTTCCTGCTGTTCGCAGCAGAGGCAAGGAGAACCCAGCTTTGCCTGCCAGGCTGGTCCTCCTGGGGCAGGACAGGGTGGGTGGGATGGGGCAGCTGGGTGTCCTCACCTGACTGTTCTCATCCCCCCATCCTGCTTTTGCTGTCTGGTTTAAAGGGAAAGATTTGCAGCATAGAAAGAAGTGGACCCGAAGCTCCATGCCCCGGTGAGCTGACCCTAGCACCTAGGATTCTAGCTCCCTGGACACGAGGGGAGCTGTTCCCAGGGCACAGCGGAGGCACTGGGGGGAGTGCTATCGGATGGGCCACATGATTTGTGTCCCCCGCTGCAGCCCTGACATGGCAGCAAGGAGTCTGGTTCTTCCCGCCGTCCCCTGGGCCTCAGCCGCCACGGGTGACACTCTAATTGCAGCTGCCATTTCTGTGCACAGGGGGCCTCCCAGGAGCTCCAGCAGCGACCCCGACTTTGTGGTGGTGGACGGTGTGCCTGTACTGCTGCCCTCCTACGACGAGGCTGTGAGTGACGGCGTGAGTGCCTTAGGCCCTGGGTTCCTGGCCGCCGTGGGCCAGGGCTGCCCCGTGCCTGTGGACGACCAGAGCCCCCCTGCCTACCCTGGGGATGAGGACATGGGGACAGGGGACTCCTCAGAGACCTGCGACAGCACCTCGGGCTCCTCTGAGCTGCTGCAGAGTCTATACCGGCCTCCCTCGAGCCAGGCGCTTGCCTGCCCCACCTCTGAGGACCCTGATGCAGCCGCTGGCACCGGGGAAGCTGCGTCCACCAGTCCGGGCATCGACATCGCAGATGGTGAGTGCCTGCCCATCCCCAGTCCTCATGCACAGAGAAGCGTGGCTGCAGTCCCTGGCGGAGGGGAGCACACAGGGGAAGCCCTGGTTCCAGGCCGGGCGGCACGGACGGGCTGCCCGCGTGCCCGGAGCTGCTCTCCCCACCACCACCCTGCCTGTCTACGCCTGAAGTTGTGACTTTTTGGCCTCCATGTCTATCTGAGCCTGCCGTTAAAGTCTAACAGTTTATCTTGTTTTTATTATTTTAGTGTATTAGTCCATGTTTGCAGGCATGATGTTTACCTTCCTGTGTGGAGTTGGTGCATGCACATGACACATCTAACTCCTGTTTTTCACCCTTTCTCTTCCTTCCTTCCCCCTTCTCTTACACCCACAGTTGTTTTTGGCAAATAGATTGTGAAGGTGTGGGTTTATTATTTGATTTTGAACGGATCCATGGCACTGCGCATTTTCTTCTCACTGATCTCTGGAACTGCAGCCCTCTAGTGAGGCTCATATATCTGTAATGTCTTGGGGTGTGCAGAGCTAGTCACCATCTCTTCCTTTGCAGAGATCCCGCTGGTGGAAGAAGGACCCTAGGGTGGAAGCCCTATGACCCTGCTGCTCCTCCAGGGAGGGACCTGGACCCACAGAGCGAGGCCAGAGGACAGAGCCTGGGTGTGGGGCGCCGTCCCATTCATCTTCTTGGGGCCAAGATTCACATGGTCCATCTGGAACTTGGCGGGGCTGACATGTTGCCCAGCCAGTACTACCAAACAGGAGTTGAGGAGTCGCCAGGACCTGTGGGGACGAAGACCAGGGACCCCCGAGCTGTCGGAGGGAGGTGTGGAGTGTGCCTGTTCCACGCACACCCGCTGACACCTGTCTGGAGAGCTCACCCCGACGCATGTTGCGCTCACAAGGTGTATATTTACTGCTCACATTGCTTCTCGCTGCCAGGGAGGACTTGGCCCCTGGAGGGTCTGTGAGGAGAGGGGAGCAGGCACCGCACCTCCGTTAAGGACCTGGGCGTCTTCCCGTCTCTGCACGTGGCGGTGCAGGGCGAGGCAAGAAAAGAAGGGAAGGAAAAGTGAGCAGGCCCGCCTTCCGGAAGTGGGGTCTGTGCCTCTGCTCCTGGGCCGCGTCCCGGCTGGTGTGGGGCCCTGTGACTTTTCACACAGTCAGAACATGTTCAGTGGCTTCTCGAAGTGGAGGCTGTGACCGAGGTACTGTGTGGTTAAGCACTGCTTGACAGTCGACCTGTGTTATGAGCTCCTCTCAGGGCCTTTATCTTGGGCCTCCACTCTGAAAACTGACCATACTTTACTTTCCACAGCAGAAACTGTTTCTGTAAACATCCTCTGCCTCCAAAGAAAACGCGAAGCTGGGTTCTTTCTCCCCCTTTACTTCGTCCTGCAGCAATCGGGGGCTGAGCCTGCCCCTCCTGCTTCTGGGGCCCTTGGTGGCCTCTCCTTCCTGTCACCTGCCTGCTGCTGAGAGGAGCCTGGCACCTGCGGGTGGATTAAAACCCGAGTCTCGAGCCCAGCCGTGTCTCCTCCATTGCGCAGGGCTCCGCGGAGTTGATTCCTTTCCTTCTCTGGGGTTTAGACAAATAAACAAAACTCTGATCTATAACATCGCTGAGCTGGTCATGCAGCGAGGTGGGAGCTCGATCAAGTCTTATTTTTTCTCGAAACAGACAGATTAAAAATTACAAAGAAAATGACAGTGTGAAGCGTGACTTTAGTGGTGGAGTGGAGTTGGGTGGTGGGAAGGGTGGGGATGGTCCTGGGGGTGGATCTGAAGCTCAGGGTCACACGCAGGAGGTGGCAGGAAAGGCTGCCCAGCACAGCAGGGTGCGGGGACCCTTGGTGAGGAGCTCCGGCTGGGGTGCAGGTAGGTGACGCCCCTAGCCCTGTTGTCAGCCCCTTCACTGCCTGAGCTGGGGCTCGCAGGGTGTGTGGCGACCGGGGCGGGAGGACCCCCCACACCTGTCCTCCCTGCACGTCTTCCATGCAGGATCATCTCAGGCCCATGAGGACTCAGGCTCACACACAGAGCCCCCGCCCCACAGCGGCCGCTTCACCTCCAACCCCAGTGGGCCGGGCTGGAGAGACAGGTCCCTCGGTGCAACCGATGCCCAGGAATGAGTGTCACCAGGCCCCAGGGACGAGGCGGGAGGCAGTTCCTGCTTGGCTGTGACGTTGGGCGACCCCCAAAACTCTGGGTGCCCCTGCACTTTGGGGCCACAGCAGAGTCTCTCCACAAATGTTCTTGACTTTTCCCACTATGGGGAGCCTATGAGTCAGAAAGACTTTCAGGCACATCGCCATTCTGACCTGCCTTTCTTGTTAAAGTCCCAGGAGATCGAGCTCGGTATCAAATGCCTGTCATCTCAACACTCTGGAAGGCCGCGGTGGGAGGATCTCAGCTCCTGAGACCCTGCCCCTGGTGGGCCCAGCTTCCGAGACCCTGCCCCTGGCGGGCAGCTGAGAAGCCGGGGTACAGGACTGGGCTGAGGTGCTCTCCTGAGGAGCCACAGACAGAGTCCTGGCTGGTTTTCTCCATCTCGGGCATGGCAGGAACTGCGGGCATCCTCACACTCTGAGTCCATGCAGCCTTTAAACTGCAGGCCCGAGGTCTGCTGTGTGAATCTTTATCGATCTTGTTGCCTTCCAGGCTGTCTGCAGGCTTGTTCAGGGCTGTACCATGCAAAAGGAACCAGAAGGTCCCTCTGTCTCGGCCTCCCAGGGCCGCCCCTCACGTCCATTCTGGGCCACAAGTAGAGGGAAGGGAGAGTTCAGTCCCGGACCACGGGCAGTCCCCTCCCTCCCACACGGCCCTCTGGGGTGGTGACCTCAGATGTCCCAAGGTCGCTGAAGGACCACCATCCTCTCTGGGGCATCCTGCAGAGCAGCACCGACCCGCCCCCAGTGCTCTCCTCAAGGCATGGAAGTCAGTGGGAGTTCCCAGGTGAGAAAAGGGTGCGTCCACCAGGCTAAAGACGCGGGTCCAAGGCTGCGTGGGGCTGAGCGCAGCGGTCAGTGCCGGCGAGAGTGAGCAAGCGCGGTGTGACCACGGTGCTGACCTCATGGAACCCCAGAGGACAGAGGCCACACCCTCGACGTCCACATGGCGATGGGGACCGGCCCGGCCTGCGGGTTCCTGGTGAGGACCTTGCTGTCATCCAACACTGACAAACACTGCAGCAGGGACACTGCACACAGAAACCTGCTCAGAGAACGGAGAGGGCGGCGAACGTCCAGGAGCCCTGAATGGGATGCCGCGGGACACAGAGGAAGCAGACCTAGTGAGGGGCGTCCTTCTTCCTTCCCCGTAATGTCATATCAGGAAGGACTGGGATGAGCGCAACAGACTGGCAGGTCTCAGAGTGGATTTGATCTAGATACTTTTCCACTCTGTTAAAGCCATGCAGCTGCGTCCACACCAGGAGCTCAGGTTAATGTAGGTGAGAGGGAAGGAGGGCCGTGTCCAGAGTTTAGAAATTCGACACTGTCCCAGACATCCCCCGTGAAAATGAAACTGCTCCACACTGGGGCCTGTAAGCTTCGGGGTTGCCCCCAGGAGACTGCAGACTGTGTTCTGGGGTCAGGCTCACTGTTTTAGGGTCAGAGTCACAGTCCACTTAGGGTCAGGCCAGCACAGGCCCTCCTGCAGGGCACCCGCTTCCCCTTCTCCTGACCCACGGACGGAGCAGCTGGGGGCTCCTCAGAGGAGCTAGCAATGAGTCGGGGCATCGCTCCCACCCTGCTGCACTTTCTGGGGCTCAGTTTCCCGTCCAAGGACAGGGTGACCCATGGCTCCTGGAGTCTGTGTCTGCAGGGATCGCAGCGCAGCCCTGGGGACTGGAGCATCGCGTGGTTCTGGAGTACGGCGCGATTTCTGAACCTCTGGGACCCTCGTGTCACGGGAAGCTGTGGGGCCGGGAACCGAGACGATGATGTGTAGGGGCAGGAGGAGCACTGAGAGGACACGTCCACACCCTGCCGCCTCCTGACCACACGGACGTCAGCTGGAGTGGCTGGAGGCGGTGTGGACCAGCCTCTGTGTGGCGACGCGGCTAAGCAAACACGTGGCAGCCTTTTAAACCCCAGACTTCACTGTGCGTGTAGGCGCCTGACAGTCATCCGTCTGTGTGGTACATGAGACAGGAGCTGCTCGTGGCTCCTGCAGACACAGCTCGGGGAGGGCAAGATGACCCAGCACGTGTGTATAGTTGGAGGGGCGCAGACTGCCGTGGGCTGGGAGGGGACAGGTGCGCACAGCCCGTGGTGTGGGCACACAGAGCCGGAACCAAAGCTGGCAGAGCGTGTTGTGCCTGGGTGCTGTCCTCACCAAGGCACCCTACGGCTCCTCCCCCATCATGGCCTGTGTCTAAGATGTCCCCTCTGTGTGCAGAGATGGGGCTTTCAAAGGAGGTCAGATCATGAAGGTGCTGCTCATCAGTGGATTAATCCAGCCCTGCGGGTGCTTTAGGGAGCAGGGTCTACTGCGAGCCCAGGCTACTGGGGTGTGACCTGGCCAGGTGTATTCTTGTCCTCAGCTTCTGCCTTCTTGCTCCGCTTCCTGACTGCCGTGGGGTGAGCAGCTCTCCTCCCCGAGGCCGTTCTGCCATGCTGTTTCTGCCCCAGAACCAGCCAACCATGGACCGAATCCTCTGAACTATGAGCCAAAATAAACCTTACCTCCTTTGGCATGTGATGTCAGATATTCTGTCCCAGTGAAGAAGAGACACTATGCCTGCGATCACACATCAGGACTAGCTGCAGCCCTCGCAGGGTGGGAAGCAGGGCCCCAGGTCCAGGCATCCACCACTCACTCACTAGGGGAGGGCTGGGCTGACCTCCTTCTGCTTGCCCCCTGGACCTCTTGCCCCTGTTCCCACTCTTGCAGAATAATCCTCCCAAAGTCAAGCAAAACTAAACCCTCTTGAGGCTTCCAAGCCCCTGGGATCAGGCAGACCCCGTCTCTGAGTCTGGGCCTGGGCCTCCCCGAGGGTCAGGGCAGCATCCCAGTGCCCACTGTGTGGGGAGAGCTCACGGCCCATCCACAGGGACATGTGTCCAGGTGGCGTGGAGTGACGTGCACAGTCAAGGTCTTGGCCTGGCGTTTCTGACCCACTGCAGCCAATGTCCTCAACCCAGGAGGGAACTTCCTGCCCTTTCCTGCCCTGCTGTTGCTGACCTTTAGTCTCCAGGGACGGGCCACCAAGCTGGGACCTCCTCCTCCGCCCACTGCTGGCCTGCTGCTCGCCATCTCCCTGCAGAAGGAGACGGTGTGCGGAGCCCTGCTGGAGGGTCTTCAGAGCTGCGCCCCCAGCCTGCTCCTGCCTCCTGCCTGTCCCCTCCCGCCTCCCTACTCGTCTCCCCGCCTTTCCCACCTGCAGTCTTCCCCGCACAGGCTGGGTCCGTCCTGCTCAAAACAGCACACAGCTCCCTCTGGGTCTGGGTGTCCACAGTAAGAGTCGGACAGGTGCTGCCGGGTGGGGGTGAGCGGGAGCCGGAGCAGCGAAGGCCTCGGGTGGTGGGGGGCTGTGTCACCTACAGGGCCAGGCGGCTTCAGACACTGCACCCTGAGGATTTCGGACACAGGGCTGTGCCCCGCCTGAGCAGTGCAGCACAGGGTAGATGGGTGTGGCCTGCTCGGCCCTTTGCCCACTCACTGAGGGCATCCTAACAGGACTTGGTGCTGTTGCTGCTTTTTATTTTTATTCTTTTTTTTTCAGCTCTGGAGACTGAACGCAGAGCCTTCACACTGAGCTACGTCTCCCATCCTTTCTTTCTTTTCTGTTTTGAGACAGGGAAGCACGCCCATTCCACATCCCAGACAAAGGCATGCACACACATCTGCACACACACACACACACACACACACGTGCGCGCGTGCACATACTGATTTTAATGCAGACTCTGAGACCCCAGTCTTCATTCACCCCCCTCCCTCCCCTTGCAGCCTCTCCCCGCATCCTGTTTCTTCTCCCCTCAGCCTCACACTCACCCTTGCCCCGTCTCTCATGGCCCTTACCCCTACCCCAACCCTTGCAAGGCTAGGGCAGAGTCTGGAGCCCTCGGCCCCTCGATTCGGCCTCCTCCCCTCCCTGCGGCCCACGAGTGCTCCGACGCCTGAGCTCCAGGGCGCCTGGGTGTAAACAGCCCAGACTCTGCCTGCCTGGGGCCCCAGCCATCCTGCGGTTGTGCCTCCTTGGTGGTCAGTCGCTGACCGATCTGCCCTCTGTCCCCGTGTGTGTTGCTTTCTCTCCTCCATGTTTTATTCTCTGAAGTTCTGATTGATTTCTTCCACTCCTTCTTCACCTGTGTAGATTCTTTTCTCATTACAGGATCCTGATGGCAAAGCCTTGGTCATGAACTTCTCCAACACAGCTCGGCAGCTTCCGGCCGTCCAGCCGCCCGCACCGTCCTCTGCAGCCTCGGGTCTTGCTCAGGGTGAGGCCGCAGGGGAGGTCACGCCACAGACCTGCTGCTTAAAGACCTGCATCTCCCCCACTGTCCCTGCAGGTTCCCGAAGAGCAAGGCGGGGGGCAGATAGTGTATTTATTTTTCTGACGGTCTCAGGAAGGATTTCATGCAGGGCGTCCACCTGCGTGGAGCGGTGGTGGCTGCACTGTCCTCGAGGAAGGTCGAAGCCCCGCACAGAGGCCGGAGGCTCACTTTAAGTCACAATGTGCATATTCTCCCTGCCAGCCATTCATCTGGGGAAGTTAAATTTCCCTGCGTGAGGGAAGCTCTCACTTAGCATTGTATAAATGGACTCTGGCTGAAACCACAGAGCTCGGGCCGATTTCTGAAATGGGCAGCGTGCGCTGTGGAACAGCCTTCTGTAATTCTATACCAGCCAGCTCCTGGAGTAAAGCAGGAGCCAGACCGACAGTGTGCCTCCCCTGTGAGAGAAGTGCAGAGCAGATGGCGGGAGGGAGCTCCTGTCTCCAGAAGGGACCACCAAGGACACTGTTGCTCAAGGATTACCCTTAAGCTAGCAAAACTCTTCTTGCAGTCTGAGTGGGGAATATGTAAGTGTCTTAGTGAATCTGCCTTAGCTAGGACAGAAATCCCTGACCCCACAGCTGAGAGGAGGCGAGGCTTATTTTGGCTCACAGTTTCCACCCATGGTCAGCTGCCCCAAGGCAGGAATGACATGGTAGAAGGGCATGATGAAGAGAAGCTGTTTACTCATGGCAGCCAGGAAACAGAGAGAAAGGGGAAGAGCCGGGGACAAGAACACGTGCTCTGAGGTCACAGCCCCAATGGCCTCTCTCCAACCAGACCCAACAAGCACCCCATAGTCCAATCACCTTCCAAATGCATGAGACATTTGGGGACACTTTAGATCTAAACCATAACATTCTGCCCCTGGCTGCCAAAAGACTTGCAGTGGACTTATTATGGTCACCTTGAGCCAGAACTCCAAGCTGGACTGAGCTGGTGTGATTCTGGGTGTAGAGGATCCACCTGAGGATTGTTGCTGATGCAACATAAAGCAGAATGGGAACAGAAGATGTAGGCTTTTTCCTAGGAGAAGCTCTGCTGCGGCTGGTTCTCCTGAAGGGAACTCGGCTGTTCTTGTAGAAGAAGGAGCTCGGGGTCTTGCTGTCGTTGAAGATGGCTGCTGTTGCTTCAGGGGAGCTCTGGTTGTCATCTCTGCTGCAAGCATCATATCCTGGTTCAAGTAAAGATTTCCTCAGCCATCATCAGCAGACATGGATGTACATGGGACAGTGTCATGGGCTCCCAGCCCTTGATTGGATCTTTTGGGTCTCCAGTTGCATAAATAGACATTCGCCACTCTTCCTGCATTTCACTTATGGGTGACTATTGTAACTTATAAATGTCCTATATTAAATCTGCTCTCTTGAAAACCATTGACTCTGGGAAAGTAACTAGTAGAAGACTCGTGTCCATATCATTGTGCAAAATACATTTAGTCTGCCTCTAAGGGTCACCAAAGTTCTAACAAGTCCAGCATTGCAGAAAAGTCCCAGTCCAAAGTCCACTCTCAAAGTAAACTCTTGGCTGTGAGCCCCTGTAAAAATAAAAAAGAAGTTAAATACTTAGAATAAACAATCACACACGTAAGCATTCCCATTCCAAAAAGGGAGATATAGGGAGGAAAAAGAGTGGGATCAAAGAAAGAAACCCAGCAGAGCAAACATTAAATCCTGTAGCTCCATGTCCAGCACTCAGGCAGGTTGTGGCAAGATGAGAACTCCAAATGGCTTGAATGCTCCCCATCACTACCACAGCATTGCTGGTTGCAGCCTCATGGCTTCTCTTTTGGTCAGGATTCACTCACTGACTGTGGATTTCCTCAGCAGAAGTTCCACATTTCTGGCTTTTCCAACTTCCTGAGGTCTCTACTGTACTTTTGACTTCATTCTCATACCTTCACCCACTGCCCTCTCAGGGGCACATTGCCTGGCCTCCCAGGCCTACTTCTGAAATCTGGATGGAAGCCTCCCTAATCCCACAACTCTTGCATTCTTCCTGCTTGTAAAACCAACACCATGTGGATGAAGTCAAGGTCTGCTGTGAGGTTGTGCAGTAGCCAGGTCCACTTGGATCATGGTTGCAGAGGCCTGGGAGTGCCTGGAAGGCTGAGCCCTGTGAAATAAATCCCAGGAAACCAATTCCCTATGCAGTCCTTCTCCAGCAGTGAGCCCAGAGGTTCTCTTCTCAAATAAAAGCTCTATAGTTTTGCTCCCTTGAGACTGCAAAGGGTGGGGTCTTGCTGATTCCTTAGAAGCCTTCAAGCCATCTTTACTATCATTCTAGTGCAAAGAACTTGGCTTCTTTTTAATGCTAATATTTTCAGCAGCCTTTCTCATCATGGCCCTAACTTGGTAGGCACTTCCCTTCTGATGCAACTGGAAATTTTTCACATCTGCTTTTTACTCCAAATTTCAACAGAGATCTGACTAAAAGTATCCAGCAATACCCATGCCACAGCCTGAACTCTGAGCTGCTTTGAAATTTCCTCCGCCAGGTTAATTAGTCTACTGCCCTTAATCTCAGCCTCCCACAAAGTCTCATGACATGGGCCAAGCGACGTCACATTCTATTGCAGTGTAGCATACTTGACCTCTAGTCAGATTGCCAGTGGAGTGAGTCCTCGTCCCCAGCAGAAGCCTTCCAAGCCTGGCTTTCACTGTTCACGTTCCTGCTAGCGTTCTGGTTGTCTGAGTTCTAACCAACTCTCCCATCAAGCTCGGCTCACGGCAGTCTGGGGCGTCTCCATGGGGCATCCCAAACCTTTCCAAACTTCTCCTGCAAACCACTTCAGAGGCTTCTAAACCACATAATGAAGTAGTGTCAGAGCCAGGATTCTGCTTCTCTGAGCCAGTTTCTGTGTTAGATACCCTCCTGTTGCTGGGACAAAATCCCTGAAAGGAGGAAAGATTTACTTTGGCTCACAATTTCAGCCTACAATCAGCTGGCTCCAAGGCAAGAAGGGCATGATGGAGCAAAGGTGTTCACCACATGGTGGCCAGAAAATGGAGAGGGGGGAAGAGAGAGAGAGAGAGAGAGTGCGCAGTGAGGAGCTAGGGGTAAGAATATGCACTTCTAGTGACCCACCTCCAACCAGGCCCAACCTCCTAACAGCAAGCCAGCTACAGCACTCCCATAACCCAGTCACCTTGCAAAGTCATGAGACATTTGGGGGCCACTTTAGGTCTGAGCCATCGCAACAAGATAAATATTTAAATGAGCAAAGTAAGGCAGTGAGTAAGAAGATAAAACTAACTCTGCTGCTCCAGTTTGGATCTGGAATGCCTCCATGGGCCACGTGTTAAGGCTTGGTCCCCAGTCTTGTTCTACTGGGAAGTGATGGGCCTTTAAATGGTGGGGCCTAGTGGGACAAAGTGAGGTCACTGGGCTGTGGCCTTGACAGGGATATGGGGATCCCAGCCCCTCTGTCTTCTTTACTCTCAACCATAAGATGAGTAACTATGCTGCACTGTCTGCTCCTCACATGATACGATGCCTGGATACAGACCCAAAAGCAATGTGGCCATTAACCATGGACTGGAACCTCCAAAACTGTGAGTCAAAGTAGACCTATCTCGATTCTTGATTTTCTCAGGCATTTGTTACAGTGATGGAAAGCTGACTCACACACCTGCTTTCAAAGTCATTCAAAGAAATTGCTGAACTCAACCTGAGGTCACAGGAATGGGACATGTCTTTCCCACATGGCTGCAGGGGTCACTGGTTTCCTTTGTGAGTGTCACTCACATGGTGACATCACCAAGGTCGCTCCTGAGCCCTCTCAGGCTGCAAGGCTCTCCCTACTTTATCCAAATGGGCCTCGTGGCTTAGCCACTAGAGGTGTCTGGGAGAAGTGCCTGTGCGAGTGATGTCTTTGGGCCAGAGGTACTCAGAATACACTGACTGGCACACTGATGCCCCATTCAGGGACATCTTTGATCCCCATCACTCTTGTCACCAACCACAGTGCACATCTCTGGAGGGCAGAGTTAGGTTCTCGATCTCACCTTTCCTGGTGCGTGGTCAGTGCTGGCAGTTCCTCACAGCAGGTCACCTGGTTGTCCAGAACCAGGAGGTTACAGGAGCAAAGGGTAGCACCTTGGAAGCTCTTCCAGGAGGCTGCCTCTGTGGCCCCACAGCAGCACACATCACCCTTTGCAATGGCCGTTGGAAGGACCAGAGGGAGTGTATGGGGTACACACAAACCTTCGTGTGCTAAGGAGCCAGTTTGATAAGGTTAAGAAAAAAGAAGGGGCTAAAACACAAAGGGTGCCCTGGGTCTGTGTGCCACACACTGTCACGAGTGCCCACTGGGGCCCTGAACTCCTCCTGGGGCCATATGTTTACTGTATTATTAACTCACATTTCCAGCATGTCGATTGCCTGTGCACCCTCCTGAGGTTTGCCTTCCCGGAGGCCCTGCCTGCTCTTCATTTAATCTCACAGACTGTCACAGTGATGTGATTCCAAAGCAGAAGGAGGACAGAGTTATTCATAAAGCCCCTCCTGCCTCTCTAGCCACTACCCTCCCCCTCAGCCTCCTCCCATGGCTGTGGCTCCTGGCGACACACTGTGCACACAGGGACAGGTGGATGAGGGTTCTTCCCCAGAGCCACAAGACTGACTATGCAGCCTCACATCCTTTGCCAGATGGAAACAAGGGCTTTACGATGAATTTTCCTGCCCCAAGTGAGACCCGTGTGAAGAAAAATGTTCCTTGTGGTCCTGCTGGCCAGGCTTTGTGGAGCTGCGCTGATCTGGGACCAGCAATCATGAGCCTTCTGCTTTCTGGTTGGTAGGAGCTATTTTTCCATGTGGCCACATTGGAAAGGCTTCCTTGGGGGGCTGGTGTCTGGGTGCGTGGCGGGCACTTGGCTATATCCCACTGTCTGTTTCGCCTCTATTCTTGGGCTTCCTGCATGCACTCAGCAGACCCTCAAACCTGAACGCTGTCCCCTCTCTCACTTCCTCATTCTTGTTACTCATGTCTCCAAGACACAGCGGTTGTCAGCGTGGCTGGCCCCAGGGTGCAGGCTCAAGTTCCAGCTGTGCTATCCGCTGTGTGACCCTGGACTTGTCCCGCCCTGCTGGGACAGCAGAATCTTGACAGTGTTCAAGGGGGTGAGGTGGCACATGCACAGAGCTTCGCTGGTGCCCCAGGCACCCTGGAATTTGCAGTTGCCACTATTCTAATTGTCATGCAAGCGTCAGAGGCAGAGTGAGACGCATACCTGAGCTTGAAAGAGTGTGTGCTCTCTAGAGCTTTGCTGGATCCGGGATCCCGTGGGACAGCTGCGTTACAATCTACTGCTGCATGCTGGGGCCTGGACTCGGGAGCCGGGAGCCAGGGCTCCAGGTGGGGCAGGCGGGGGCAGGGACAGGGCTGAAGGGCAGACAGACATGGCTCTGAAGTCTCCTCCACTCCTGGGACCCCAGCAGGGCTCTCTGCTCTGAGCCCCGGGCCCCTGGCCCACCCAATAAGGACTGCAGTTCCCAGTGAGGAAGGTGTTGGTGAGGGTTAGAGACCACAGACCTGAAGTGCATGGTGCCAGGCTTGTGATGAGTGCTGAGACTTTATAACCTAGCTGTTTATGCCAGGCCGCCCACGTGCCAGCTGTGTGTCATTCGCAGCCGGTGACAACCTCTGAATGTGAGGGGTAGAAACAGGGACATGGTCACTTTTCCTTACATATCACATGGCAGTTCCCAAGATGCTCTGAAATGCAGGATCTTATTGCTAAAGCGCCAGGGCTGAGGCTGGTCAGGCGGCCCACCCTCCAGGAGGAGCAGGCAGGTGCTCTGCCATTTGAGCTGTGCTCGCACAATCCCACTGACGGGGGCGGGCGGCACCAGGCGTTTATGGCTTGCTGCCCTGCAGGTGGAGTCTGAGGTCTGGGCGCTTGCAGACCTTATGTCCAGCCAGGCCCGCTTCCCCATAAATGACATTTTCTCACTCTAGTTCACACGGGAGAAGGGACAAGAGCATCTTCCACAGTGTTTAATACGGGCACTAACCCACTCCTGGGAGCTTTGCCCTTGTGACCCAATCACCCACTAGGGCCCCCTGGAAACGCAGTCTCATTGCAGATTAGGTTTCTGTGTGAGTTTGGGGGACACAAATGTTCAGTGACACAATCCTCGCACCCCCCTGCCCTGTGCCCCAGCTTCTGGGGCTCTGGGAATGAGCAGTGACCCCACCTGTCCATCAGAGGGCCAGAGCAGCTGCCTGGGAGGTAGGAGGGACTGTGTTAAGCCAGGGAAGTGGTTTGTGACCAGCATTGTTTTTAGAAGAGATTCGAGAGAGAAGAGGAGAAGAGGAAACATCAGAGTGTGATGCTCAAATAAGAGAAAACAGTTTTGTGAAGTTCTTGTTTCACTCGGGCGCATGTGTGCATGTGTGTGTATATGCTCAATATAAAATGTATTTCGATTGGGTCACTGTCAAAAAATTAGAAACCGCTTTACTGAATACTGAGATCTGTGCAAGCAGATGTCCTCTTTCCTGACCCCTTGTTCCCACAGTGCAATCTCTGATGCAAGACACTTCGTGTCGCCCTTTGTCCTGCACAAAGCCTTATCCCAGGAACCGGGGCCTGGGTGTGCCTCACAGAGGAAGCGAAGTCCCCTGGCCCACAGCCAGCCACCTCCCCCGCATGTCCCTCAGCACCTCTCTCCTGTGAGGCTCGTCCCCCAGGGACCATCTGTCTGCCCGGAGGAAAGCACCCTCTCCCTCCCGCATCGCTGTCCCCAGGCCCTGCCGAGCTTCCGCGTTTGCTGGCTGGTGACTCCACTTCCGGGTGGAGACCCGTCATTTCCTGTGTAAGAAGCCCCAGGGCCCGTGTGTCCCTGGAAACTCTCCCTCGGCACAGTGCTTTCGTGAGCCATCTCCGGGTTACCTGCATAGGTAGCTTGCGCCATTGCACAGCTTCGGAGAGGTTCCACTGTGGACCAATGTCTGCTCACATTTTTGCAGTGAGTTTAACAAAGCTGCCCACGCTGGGCAGCCAGTCCCCGAGACGGCCCTCACTTCACATGCCAGCCAACAAGCTGTGGGTCCCCAGCGCCCCGTCACATCCCAGCTGGCCACAGATGCAGGGCTCTGCACAGTCACCCTCAGGTGGGTGGTCACTGGAGCTGCTCGCAGAGTGCTGGAAGGCGCTGTGCTCAGAGGTCCAGTTCATTACCAGGAAGAATAAGTCCAACCCAACCCCGGTCTCAGTGCACCTGGCAGTGCCTGGAGGCTCCAACATGAAGCTTCTGCAACAGGAAAACTTGGCATCTCCACCTTCACTGTATGTCACCCTTCTCGCCTGGGAACTCTGGGCTGCGTCCCCGCCCAGCTCTGCCTGCAAGTGTGGGAACGGCTGAAGGAGTCTGTGTTGCCAGGTTTATTAGCTCTGTGTGTACCCAGCTTATCTCTTCCTCCTCGAAGATGGAGGACGCCAGATAAGAGTAACCAAAGTGTTCTCAGGATTTGCAGGGGCACTTGACTGCCAGCTTTTACAACATTGGTTCCAGAACCC
This sequence comes from Hystrix cristata, assembly GCA_004026905.1. Taxonomy (NCBI): domain Eukaryota; kingdom Metazoa; phylum Chordata; class Mammalia; order Rodentia; family Hystricidae; genus Hystrix; species Hystrix cristata. The sequence goes on from PVJO010007481.1 coordinate 71,112, forward strand.
CTGGAGGTCACCCCCGCGAAAGAGCAGTCACCCCATAAAGGCACCTAGGCTGTCCCCAAAGCAGGAGCCATCATCTCATGTTGGGAACCTAGCTTCCCCCTTGAACACAGTGTCCCAACCAGGACCTCCCAGAACCAACCCGAGATACCAATCAACCAGACCAGGGAGCAGCCAGGATGACCAGGATGACCCACACTGCTGGTTCTTAAAACCCATACTGCAGTTATACAAAGCGAAATCAGCACAGACTCAGACCACAGTGAGCCGTCTGGGACGTGTGAGCCCCACATTCCTGGGTCGGGAGCCTTCAGCACTTAGCCCCTCTGCTGCCTTCCAACGCCTTCTCCAGGTCCCTGGAGGGTCAGGTGAGCTCGCTTCACCATCTGGGGGATGGCGAGGCTGAGGCGGCCTTTCCTATCTTTAGTTCCCTGAGACTCGCTTCTGCCCCGGGGTGCTCCTAGGAGCACAGAGAAGGGGGCGACAGTCAGGCACCTCCACACCTCACCCCGAGTTTTCACCTGCGTGGTTCAGGCCTTGAGGGCGTAAAACCTGGGCCACATTGAGTGTCCTGCTCTGTGGCAGGCTGCAAGTGACCTCAGGCTGCTGTTCTCTGAGGAGCAGTCATGTGGAGGGACGCTGGGACACAGGCCAGCACAGGGCAGGAGAAATGGGACGGTCTATGCAGCCCAAAGGCCACAGCTCTCTGGCGGACTTCACGGGACTGCTACAGGGGTGAGAAGATGGAACGAGAGAAGCCGCGTGAGTCTGAAGTTTCTCGTGGTGGCGCCTGGCACAGAGGACCATAGAGCGCAGGGCATGATGACACCAGAAACCTCAGTGGCCCTTTCGTAAAGGTCAAGACTGAGAAGCTGAAGACTTTCCCTGGCGCTGGACACTGTGTCACCGAGGACCTGTGTCTTGGTCACTTTCTTGTCGCTGGGACGCAATACCCGACACCCACAATTTGAAGGAGGAGCGGTTAATTTTGGCTCACGGTCACTGTCCACAGTTGGCGGGCTCCCGGGCGGAAAGGACCTGCGAGAGGGGCCTGGCGGAGGAGGGCGGCTCGCAGCATAGTGGCCAGGAGGCAGAGAGAAGGGAGCAGCCGAGGAGGGAGACACACCCTTCTAGGCCACGCCTCATAACAGCAAGCCAGCTCTAAACGCCCATAACCTGAAAGCCTGGCCTATGAGCATGGGAGGCTTTCAGGGAACTCTAGATAGAAACCAGAACAACCGTAACCAGTGTAAACGGAACCTGAAACAGTGTTTCGATGAATTGACCCGAGAGTCTCAGAGCTCCCGCATGAGGGCCTCAGCTCAGCCAACTCTGGACGTCGCTCCGGGGGCAGAAGCCATGATGAGTGCTGGTCGCATCCAGGCGGGGTGAGGAGAAAGGGCAGAGTCAGAGGGGGCCTGGGACTGTGTCTGCTCCCCTGCTAGACTGCTCACACTACGTCCACCTGGCAGGTCTACCGGGTCCCACACCCAGGAGGGACGTGCCCCCTTGTCCTCAGAGACAGCAGGGAGATGCAGGCATCGCTGAGTCCCAGCAAAACTGGGCTCCTGTTAGTGAAGAAAAGGAGGGTCGGAGTCCTGACTGCCCTGATAAGGAAGGGGAGGAGGTTTTATTACTGCAAGTCTGGGACACGCTCAGGGATCTGCAAAAATGAGCTTTCATGTTCAAAAATCCGTTTGAATTTTATATTCAGTTCCACATCTGTGTGTCGTAAAATAACGGCACTGCTTCAATCACTCCTCATCTGAAGTACTGAACTCTTCACCCCGGAAGTGCGAATGATGCCCCTGCTCTGTGAAGATGTCTCCCGTTGTTTGTCCTGTGAGTCCCGTCCCCCCCGACAGCTTCGCGGGCCCTGGCGTGGGGTCAGCTGCCCGTGGAAAGGCTGCGCTTGGCCTGAGCGGTGGACGCGCGGCGGGGGTGGGGCTGGGACTCTCTGTGCCCCGTGGGCCGGATGTGGGTGTGCCTCCAGCCGGCCCAAGGGGTCCAGAGCTGACCGCACGCTGCCTCGGTGCCAGAAAGTTCTCCGAGTACTTTAAGTTCGCTTTTCACAAAGCCTGTGCCACAGGTGGGGCTCTGCAGATGCCGAGGTGAGCACTTGCATGTTTACTTGCAGGTTCTCCACAGAGGGACAAGGAGGGAGACGGGCCCAGACAGAGCCCGGCTAGTCCCACCACAGCCGTTGTCCTCGGGGAGGAGTCTTGGCGAGATCCGTCGGACGCAAAAGCAAAAACTGGGAAAAGAGGTTCCCCAGGGGCTTCGTGGCTGAGTCCTTGAAGAGTCGGCAATGCACAGGATGGCCTCATAGCCCGGAGATGCCACCGGCTGTCAGCCCTGTTGCCTTGGCTGCAAGGAGAAGGGCACCCTTTGGTGCTGCCCACCCTGTCGCCTGGTGCCTGCCCCAGCAAGACCTCCGACATTCATGGTTTAGTCCATTTACTCTCACAGAACAACATCGCAGTATGTTGCCTTGAAGGAGAAAGAAAATAGAACCCTGAGATTTGGATCAAATCTGTGAATTCTCTTTGCAGGAGCAAATCTGGCACCTTTCTGGGACCAACACCTCGGCGAGATGCTGGCCTGCTGGGGAGACTGCAGTCACTCCGAGACAGCCAGCTTACAAAGAGGAAAGGTTCAGGGTGGCTCACCACAACAGCACTTGCGTCCCCGCTGGGTCAGCTCCGTTGCTCTGGGCTGTGTCATTACGAGAGGCTGAATGGCGTGGTGCAGACACCACACATCATGGGAACTCTGAGGACAAGGGGCTGCTGTTCCTGGAGGAGGCGAGGACCCCTGTAAGACAGGGAGCAGGGCCAGTGGAGGGAAGGGAAGGATGTGCCTGGGTTTGCATGGACGGGACCCCATGCGCCGTTGCAGGGCTGAGGGTGCTTCTGACTTCTTCTTCCCAGCCTCCCTCCCAGGTATTGGCCAGGACAGAATGGTGGACAAGCACTGCCAGAAACAGAGCTCGTGGAACTGGGTCGAGAAGCCCAACCAGGGCAGACTGACATGTCCACTCAAACGAGCAAACGTCCCTGCCGCTGCTGACCTGGAGTCCACTCCACCCAATCCGTGTTGACCGGGAGGCTGGGCAGCCAGACTGCAGAGCAGCTGCCTACAGAAGGAGCTGAAGGACTGTGGCCCTCCTTAGCACCTCTCTCTCACCTCTGTTTCCAGAGCCAAGGCATAGGCAGTGGGAGGAGGGAGGGAGCCCTGGAACAGCTGAGGCTGGGTAGGGGAACTGGGTGTGTGCTAGAGCCAGGAGTAGATGGGGCCAGAATGGAGGGGTAGCTGCAATGTGGCCTGGACCGGGCTCTCTGTCCCTGGGCTTGTCATCAGAAAAGGCCTGGAAAGGGAAACTGGCACAGAGTCGAAGGACCAGAGTGTGATCTGCCCAGGGAGAGCAGGCCAGTCTGAGGCCACACACCAGATGTGAGGGTCCCCACCACCTATAGGTAGCGCAAACCAACCCCCAGGCCCAGCAGAACCTACTCTTGGCCGTGGAAAAGGAGTCATGTCTTGGAGACTCAGAACTCCAGGTCGCTGAGCAGTGTTTTCTCAGAAGCTGAAGCAGGATGTGGCATTCCCTGAAGGAGTCAGAGAGCCCTGCATAGCACAGAGCAAAGGAGGAATGGTCTGTGATGAGACGCGGCACAGGTTACCAAACAAGGAGGAAGATGAGAAAAATATAACGATGTCAAGTCTGCAGCACAGAAATTCACTTAGTGCCAAAGATCACCTCCCTAAATCGCCTGCAAGTCTCCGGGGGAAACATGGCTTTATAATAGAGAGCTATGATCAGTACCCTGGCCACCTGGCCACACTTGGCATCGTAATAGTGGAACACAAGGCAATATAAAGAGTACAGGATTGCTGCGAAGCATTCTTGCCAAAAGTATTTCAGCTGAATTGAATCACAGCTTCAAACCTAGGTGCCACTCTGCAGCAAAAGCAGGGATAGAGGAACAAGCTAAATGCACCAGGAGGAAACAGCAGGCAGATCAAGAATGTGGGCAGCTCTGATTAATGTCACAAATAAAGTGCGGTGCTGGCAGGGACCACGGAAGACTGCTCGATGTTAAGAGATTAAAGAGATAAAACACAAAAAACAATATGTTAACCTTGATAGAATACTGATTTGGAGGGAGAAAAGACATTTTGGTGACAGTGGAAGATGCTTGAATATGGCCAGGATTCAGATATCAAGGAATTATCAAATTTCTTAGGTGACATCAGGATATTGAGGTTATAAAGAAGATTGTCCATGGTTGGGGATTTAGCTCAGTGGTAGAGCGCTTGCCTGGCAAGCACAGGCCCTGAGTCCTGAGTTCGATCCCCAGCACTGCCCCCCCTCCGAGGAAGAAATGCATGCTGAAATACTTAAAAGAGTCATGTTATAACGTTTGCAACTTATTTCCAAATGGTTCAACATCTTAAATATATATATAGTTACAAAATAATAAATATATATAACAAAAATATATACAAGAACAAATGTTATGTGACAGATATATTAATGACTTGAATCTGTGTGGTGATTGTCAACATTTTTACTTAATGTTTCACATAACAAATGGAAAAAGACACATGGTGTCAGTGAAAGGCAGAACTGACTCTGCTCTACTAAAGGGCTAATGTAACAAACATGTAGCAAATTAGAGACACACTCCTAGAAAGTGAAAGACAAAGACAGGAAATCCCGGGAAATGACAGGTACACAGGCAGACCTCAGGTGAGCTTGAGAGAGAGACAATGAGAAAGGAAGACAAAAAGGAATCGTGTTTTGCAGGCAGCAGCAGGAGAATGCACAACATGCCTGTGTGACCCAACAGAGGGAGTATTGGTGTCCCTGAAGAAGGCATTCCAACAGATAGGAGAAATAATCACAGATATAGTGAAAGAAAATATTATTGTGGTAGACTTATTATTGTGGTCAGCTTGAGCCAGAGCACCCAGCTGGACTGAGCTGGTGTGATGCTGGGCACAGAGGATCCACCTGAGGACTGTCGCCGATGCAACATAAAGGAGAACAGGAGCAGAAAATAGTGGCTGGCTGTTTCCCAGGAGAAGCTCTGCTGCGGCTGGTTCTCCCGAAAGGAACTTGGCTGTTCTTGTCCAGGAAGGAGCTCGGGGCCTTGCTGTCATCAAGGATGGCTACTGTTGCTTTGGGGAAGCTCTAGTCTTTATCTGTGCTGCGAGCATCGTATCCTGGTTCCAGTAAAGATTTCTTCAGCCATCATCTGCAGACACGGATGTACATGGGATGCTGCCGGGGGCCTCCCAGCTCTTGATTGGATCTTTTGGATCTCCAGTGCATAGACAGACATTGGGTACTCTTCCTGCATTTGGTTTATGGGTGAATGTTGTAACATAAATGTCCTGTATTAAGTCTGCTCTCTTTGCAAACCACTGGCTCCAGAAAGGTAACTAATACAATTATATAACTGATAATAAACCTGTAAGTAAGAAGAAGAAAAGTGTGGTCTAGATTTCAGATAAAATCAGTCACTTGACTCATTCCTAGAAATCTTTTAAAAATAGTTTTGAATTATAAAAAACTGCAAGAAAGCCTCTTAGGTGTCCATGCAAGGGAACTTTTCATGTCCATTATAGATAAAGGAACAGATTTTTTGTTGCAGACTTCCCAGCAATGCTAAATATTTGGGGGAAAGGTCACACCACCACTTTGAGTAAAGAAAATAAAGTCTCAAAAATAATTTTATTCCCAGCCAAACAGTTCATGAGATTAGAAGCAGCATAAGATTCTTATGTATGGGCACAGAAAAGTAACTTTTATGGGGAAAATGACAGGATACACGTTCCTTCGACCAAGAGATAAATGTGAAATGTGTGATGAATGAAATCACCTAAAAGTACTTGTGGGGACTTTCCCACTGGATTTGGGGCCTGGTCTTAGTAATCCAGTCTGTGTCGACGCTGCGCGAACTCAGCCTGGCCCTCCACTTTCTCTCCCAGTGCCAGGCGGGAGGTGCGGTTGGGCCTGCACCGGCTCCGTCCTCAGCTGCAGTGGTCTCTCTCACCCAGGACCTGGCAGACACAGAAAACAGAAGGGAGCAGCCACGCCAGAGAAGTTACAAAACCAACCAGACTACCATCTTTTTCTTTTTTTCTGCCTTTCATTTTTTAAAAATGTTAAATATAACCTCATAATGATAATTAACTCGATTAATGATTTTCTGGATCTTTGATGGTCTGAAATTCTTCACACCTTTCATATGTGTTGGGCTGGGAACCCAGACCCCACAGGTGCTAAGCTTGTACTCTGCCCCTGAGCTACACCCAGCACTTCATTTTTGATTTTTAAAAATAATAAGCTACCAGAAAGTAGGTCATTAGCCTCTAATCATATCATCTTCCATCTAAGATATGTGACTGCTTTATGCTAATTATTCTTTATACCTCGTGTGAATGAGAGAACACAGCCAACACACACACACACGCGCGCGCGCGCGCGCGCGTGTGTGAGGGGTCGGAGGGGCCACAGACACTGGTCTCATTTTCTAAGCAACAGAATCCTCTCCAGGGTGCGTTTGCTGGTGACAGCGCTTACCTGGATACTCCTGGAAGTGGACCTGTCCTCCCACGGGATTGGCTCGCCGAGTGGGGACAGGAAAGGAGGCGGTGGTGGAACTGCTCTCTGGTGGAGAGAACTGGGGGGAGCTGCACAGGTGAGCAGTCCCGCCTCCCATTCCTTGTGCCCCAATGCTGTCGCAGCGCTAACACCTCTGCAAGGCTGGTGCTGTTGTCCCCACTTTAAAGGTGAGGAAACTGAGGCAGAGAGGTTGGCTGGCTCACCCAAAGGCCTACAGTTAGGAAGTGGCATAACTTAGGGAAAGGACCAAGCTGTCTGGCCCCAGAGTCTCTCCTCACAGCCACAGCCGCACCTTCCACTCCACCCCGCTGCCCAGGAAGGAGTGGCCAGGGCAGGAATCAGAGGAAAGCAAACTCATCTCCTTTCCTCTCTCCTCCTCGGTCGTGACACCCTTCACCTGCCCTGGACTGCAGAGACTCAAGTTCTTGGCCTCCACTCTAGGCCCTCACCAGTGGCCTTCAGCCTGGGACCGCAAGTCACACCACCAGGCCCCCGGAGCCTCCCTTGCCCTCTAGCTTGAGAAGTGCATTTCTGGGACCTTCCTACCATCCTGTCCCCAGTACACCGCCCCTCCCCATCTGTGTCGTGTGTCTCCAGGGACCCTGACGAATCCTGATCACAGTCTGGTAAGGTGGGAGTTATTCTTGTCACGTCACAGATCATTAAAAAAAGGAGGGTGCTAGTGAGATTGAAAGACCCACCCAAAGTCACCTGGCAAAGAAATGAGAGCCCAAGCTCTAAGTACAGGTCCAGCAGGCTCTCATCAAACGGATTCACCAACAGGTGTTAGGCAGGTGGATGAGGACATGAGGCCCTGGGCCAGGGCAGCCCTAATGGGATAAAGAGGTGGCCGAGAGGGGTGTGAAAAGGTCTGACATACCCACGTGTCTGTTAGTCATTCAGGTGGCCTCAGCGTGGCCCACGATGAGGCTGGGTTCACATACCCAGCATCCATCATGGGGGTGCAGAGGGAGGTAATCAGAGTGAAGACCAGGTTTCTGGGCCTCCGGAGGGGCTGTAAGCGAGAGACCAGGGAGGGAACAGCTTAGAAGAAGGGGCAGGAGTGAGGCAAGACTGTCTCCAGGTGAGGTAGATGGAAAGCGGATCCATCCCCACCAATACCACTTGGGTAGGGAGCGCCGGACGGCTGAGAAGTCAGGTGAAGGCGTCAAGCCCGCCACCCCAGCACCCCAGGCGCCCCCAGCAGCAGGAACTGGACAGTGTGTGGGGGGCTGCTAGGTGGGGCACCCTGGGCAGCTTCCACTGAGATTCTAGGCAGCCTGCGGCAAAGGGTGCTGGGGCACCTGCGCCAGGTATCTCCTCCTGCCAATGAAAGGCTCTGCTTTGCTTTGGCGGAAAGAGGAGGCGGAGGCGGAGGAAGGGAAGACAAGGAGAGGGAGTGGCTCTTCCAAAGGGACAGAAAGCTGTATCCAGCTCCCAGGGGAAGGGCGGGCAGCTTCCGGGCGAGGGGGCAGCAAGCCAGCTGCTCTTTCCCCCTCACACTAAACCGGCGTAAACCGGCTCTTTCCCCCTCAGGCGTAAACCGGGTCTCACTACGTCCCTGGGTCCTCCATCCCTTCGTGGCCTCACACACGGGGTCCCGAGGAGCACCCCCCATGCCGGGAGCCCACCACAGACGCTGACCTTCGACAGCCATCGTTGGTGGCATGTAACCAACTGTCCCTGGAGCAGGGACAGCCACAGTCACCCATGGGGCCTTCCAGCTTCCGAATTACCCAACAGAGTGGTGGCACTGCAGAACTCACGTCCACAGCCCATATCCCCAAGCATGGCTGGGGTGGACACAGAGCCGCCGAGTCCGCTGACTGCCACACCCAGAGCTGAGCACTGGGGACACAGGTGAAGATAAGGAACTCTAGAAAGAGCCCTGCAGCCTGGGGGCCTAGACCACGGGAGCAAGCAGGATACAGGTGGCGCTTTGTGGTGGTGATGGCTGCTGTGTGGGCCAGGTGTGCCAAGGGGCATAGCACATGCGGGCACCGACTGCATCCCACAGGGAGCCTCAGGCATGGGATGATGTCCTGCCTGATCCTATTTACAAACCACACCTGCTCCTCTCGGTGACCAATGCTGTCCACCTTACGTCACTGGCCTCCTGCTGTGTTTGCTTTCTGCTGTCACATAATAAAATCTCGGAAAATCAGTGGCCTGAAACAATGGCCACTTATTGTCTCCCTCTCTGTGGGTCAGGAGTCCTGACTGGTGCGGGAGCTGCAGCGGCCTGGGCGAGGCGGGGCTGGGTGGCTGCGCCCAACTGACCCTGGATCTCGTGAAACACTTGGTGGTCTGACAGCTTGAAGGCATAAGCCAGGCGGTGCGGTGCGGATCCAGATCTGGAGGCGAGTGCCCTGGGGAGCGGGGTGAGGACGTTGTGGTTGGCAGCATCTGCCCCACACTGTTTCTGGAGTCTGGCGGGAGGCAATGGTCACCCCCGGTGCCGGGCGTGGTGACCTGGGGCATGTGCGCCATGGGTGGTGCAGGCTTGTTTGGAGGAGCAGCAGCAAGTCCAGGCCAGTGCCTGGCCATCCCAAGAGTCCCCAGCCTGGAGCCTCTGCCAGAGCACCTGTCCAGAGCACCTCCTGAGGGACCAAAGCACCTGCCTGCAGCTCAGACCACCTGCCTGGAGCAGGTGCCTTTACTGGGAGCCCAGGGGAGGGGCTCATCTTCCATACTCCATGAAGAAAGCTGTTGGAAGGAAGGGGAAATGTGGGCCTGTGGAGAAACCCGCTCGGTGGTGGGGCTCCTGGAGACCATAGTAGAAAGGCATGTATGAGGGACGAGGCAGGCTTCGGACTACACGAAGGTCTGGGAGGGACAATCGGGGTGAGGCTGGCCCAGGACTCCACCTTCCTCCCAGCTACAGGTTGGATGGGTGCCCAGTACGGGGAACACATGAGTCTAGCTGTGTACTACCAACAGGCAGCATGGCCCCAGTGACCTTCAGATACCCTTGCTGAGCCATGGCCTAACCATGTGGGACCCCGTCTGACACTACATTGTCTGAAATGCTGGTCCGCAGCCTCAGAGCACGTGTGTGTGGCTTGGTCACTCTTCTTCTGTTTACTGGGAGGATCTGGGCCCTGAGGTGTGCGTCCAAGACCTCCGGATCTCTGTCTTGCCTCACCTCATTCTCCAGTCAGGGAACAGGGGCCAAGAACTTCCAGCACAGGCAGCCAGTCTGAAGGGGAGCTGGAGCAGGGTCCTGGGGCTGGCTGGCGGGAAGGGTCTAGGGTCCCGGAGGAGACCCGGGTAGTACATAACAGGCCATATTTTAGCATCAGGATGGCAGTGCCCAGGCAAAGGGGCTTACTTACCATCAGACAGTCCACCCGCCATCATGATATGGCACAGCGTCACCCCCGTAGCACTGAGTGGAGCGAGGAACTTTCCGACTGCATCGTCTGACACACAGCAGTCCTGCCGGTCTTCAGCTCTGTGAGGAGCGGACACCTGTCCTGCGGCAGGCCCGTCCTGCAGAGCGCTCCCTTTCCCTTCCGTGCATTTGGCTCTGTGGAGGGTTGACATCAGAGTAGTCCTGTTTGTTTCCACGTGACCACAGACCTGGAGAGCAAGGAAACCTGGGGTCGTCCAGCCGCTGAATCTGCGTGTGTTTGCCTCACCCTTAATTTCGTGAGGATTACGATGGAGGATCCCAGTCTTCCCCCATCTCTGGAACTTCAGTGACTTGCAGCCCGAAGGCCGCATGTAAGTGTGTAGTACAGTTGAGGCATGTAAATAATGTTGAGGCCAAAAAAACCTCCCCCAACTTACCCGGCACAAGGGTGAGCGGCGCCCAAGAACGACAAGAGACCAGGTTCGATGCAAAAACAACAAGCTATTGTTCAAACAGAGCTCTGGGCCAATACGTACCCCTCACACAGGAGGCAGAGGTAATGGCCCCGAACTACAGGAGTGTGGGGTTTTTATGGGGTAAGA